>KZ068469.1:27234-42963 GCA_002091845.1 Anopheles cracens | reverse complement strand
TCATTGGAAAAAGTTGTTCGCAACGTATATTTTTCTGAGAGTTTCGGCTTTCATGGATTAAGTTACTTCAAATTGTTCTTTGAAGGTTCTTTGAAAATGTTCAAGTAACTAAATTTAAAATCCTTTAAACTCTTGCTTACTACATTTTTTAACGGAAGTCTATGATGTATAACATCGTTACATACTGCATAAATTGCATATACTTATGATTTTATAGCTGAATAATAACAGGAGTTTGCATGCAACTAGTCGTGTGCAACCAAACGCATGATTTAGTGGCATATGTGATACTAGTGATATTAGATAATAGTATATTGATGCTAAATTTGTTGTTATTTTTTTCTTCTAGAATAGAAAGAATAACAAATTGTTTGTAGCAACAAACCTTTTAATTGGCTCGAAAGATCCGAGTTGAAGGTAACATTTGAATTAATCACGCGCTACACAACCGATTTTAAAAATAAACAGCGTGCTGGTGCGCAAGAGAACTATGTTTGTATATGTCTAAGAATTTTGTTGACCTCTTTCAAGGTGTTGCTTCATGCATACGGGTGTAGGATAAGCTTTTGGTTTAGTTTTGGTCTAGTAATCTAATGTATTTTTTTTACTAAAACCCGATTTAACAAAAACCATGTTTCAAGAGATAATTGAGATGAGACATATTCTGATGAGTTCAAACATATTTTCCAATAACTAGTAAAATCTACCTGATTGTGTATAGCAACATGCTTCAAAGAAATATCCGATAAATTCTTGCTACTTTCACAGATAACCAAGATTGTATCGTGTGGAGGTTCTCATCGATAATATGAAGCTATAACAGAAGAGATTTTCCTTCTGAAGAGTATTTCACAATCACTTGCCGAGCTGGAAATGTTGCTCACAAACACGCACACACAAGCAAACGCACGGGTGACCGTTTACACTACTATCAACGTGCTGATTGCGTATTTGAGGTTCAGTTTTCGTTCATTGAGCCCAAGACGCGACAAGCGCAAGGATGTAGAACATAGTGTGCGAAACGGAGAGATTGAGAATTTGGTCCCTGCGAGCACGCACACACTCACACACAAACGCATTCCGGATTCCGAGAAGTCACAAACGGACCTAATGATAACAAGCCGCAACGGTGGCGGTGCGAAGACGAAAAAAAACATCTCAAAGTTTATTTTTTTCACAACTTATCAACACTTCCGGCATATACGATCGGTACTGTGAGACAATTATCCTGTACAGATTAAAGATGAATAATTGAAAGCTTTCCACATGTACTGTATTGTATTGTAAAACATGTACTTCTCACGAAACTAATCATTTATTCAATATAATACGGCAATTTATCAAGAAGTTATGTCATAAAAACTAGTTGAATAGTAAAATAAATATGTATTTAGATTGTTTTTAGACCCTAATATTAAGTATACTGGAAACCAATTAAATTTATATGATTTCTATAAAACATCAGGATTAGTTGCAGTCACGAGTTGCACAATACGGTAAATAAAATTTAGTCTAACTAGTTCCCTATAAGTATTGGAACCGGATGTTATTTATTTAGTAATAGAGCACTATTGTCTTTGAGTTGAAACAATGATAACTTCATGCAGATGGGTCACAGACACACCGGTAAAACGCGCAGTGAAATCAAAGTCTTGCAAATGCCACACTAACTTTGTTTTCTTTTATCTTCTTTTTTTCTTTCTCTTCAATTTTCGGATTCCATTTTTGCGATCTTCATTTCCACGTTCCAATTTTGTTCGCCATCCTCCTTTTACTTCGCACCTGCACCTGCATCCGGTTCGGGGGGCAATGCACGCACACCCGCACACGCACGAATCGAACGAACGCACGCACGCTATATGGGCCGTGGGGGTGGGAGTGGGAAAACGGCGGGCACTACACACTATGCACTACCCGAAACGCATGCAGTCGCACCGCACCACCCGCCAGCACCGGCACAGACGCAAACGAGGGTCGTCCGAAACCGCGGCCAGAAGCGCCGACCCGTCCACACCCACTGCCGCCCGCTGGTGGGCGCCGGCTTACGGTGCCTCCGGCCTAGCACAACACATCCGCCGGCAATCCGCGGTGCGGATGTGGAAACGGAACGCACAATTCGGTGGCATCTATCCGCCCAACTACGACCTCGTCCATCACTGCCTTCGCGCACTGCCGTCCGACAAGGTGACTAAGCCGTAGGACTCACTCGCTAGTTCCCATGCCGTTCGTTTCTGTAGCACTATCGCTTGCTCGAGTGTTGTAGATGGGTTGCTCTTTGTCTGTCCCTATCTTTCTATCGGTATTTCTTCGGATGCACTCGCTGTTTGGTGTCAATTCCTCAACTTCATCGTATGTTGCTATCGATTGTAGATATACTCCCGTACGTCGCAATAGCTCCTATTAGCTGTTCATGATGCTTGTTTCCGTTCCGATGTTCCGATTCTACTAATCTTTCTCTAAACATTCAGTTTGCCAATTGTTCTCATCCTCCGGAGTTACGTTTCATGTTTGTACATGTTTTGTTACGGCCATTTTTTTGTATATAACTCGTTGAATAGCTAAAAGGTTAGAATACATTTTCAGCGTTCCGTCCATCAACACGACAAACGTAGTTAAGACTCCAAGGAACCCATTAGCGGGGAGCAGTTATACCTTGAACTGCTACACCCTGTCGACTCGCGGGAGTTACATAAGAGCTCATTTAGTGTTAGAGTTACATTGTTCGTAAAGTTTTGTTCGATTACGGTTTAGTTAATACTTCTACTTTTTTATGGATAACAAGTCCTTGACTAAATTTTCTCAGCCTTCATGAGGCTAAAAGATAAATTTTAACAAATTTACTCATTGTTTACGATAATTCCAAGGTAACATTGATTAATGAGAATAACGGCGAAATAAGTTTAATTACATTGTTTCCATCAAAATGGTTTTGTTGTTAAAAACTCGATAGTTTGGAAGATGTTCAGTGTAATATAAAATAAAAACTTATTTTACCGTTCACTTCCTCTCGAACACTAAATGCACCTTTGGCAACTGAAGGTATATGCGGTTCCCGAAACGGCAGGAAGCGTGTGGTTGTTTGAAACACAGGGATCGAGTTGCAAGTCGTCTGCCAAGACAGAGCCGCTTGCAGCGGTTCCATTAACGTACTTTGTTTTACAAAAATCAATTATCTGCAGTCATCAATTGTGCCACACGGCATACCCCCACGGCATATACACTAACCGGCCAGGCAGCAAACGTTACCGCCTGCCGATGACTACCATTCAATCGATTGACGCGCCAAAGAATTCCATTTGGGAACGGAACGGAGATAGAGAGAGAGAGAGAGAGAGAGAGAGAGAGAGCGGGAGCATGCGGGTGTACGCTTCTAGCCTAGTTTTTAGTACGTGTGGCAAAATACTGTCCCGATGCTAACCGCAAAAAGTGGCGGAAAATCGAAAACCACACCAGATGCCGATGTTCCCGCCCGAAACCAGCCGCGCCCGGAGCACACCGGACGGAGACGAAGACCCGCAACCAATTTTCGAAAGCTAATGCAATTCCAGCGCACCAGTGCACAAATGCACTGGTGCACCGGGCTCGCGTTTAACACGCCGCACACGCGTTGCACTGTGGGTGAGCCGCGTGGCTTCGGATGGCAAAAATTGAACACGTCAGATCTCATTAGGCTACATGCGGTGAGACATTAAATAGCGGCATTAGAGAGCGGGCCAATCAATCATGCATTGATTGTTATGAGCGTTGAACGATTGAAACAATTCCATTACGATAGCCGCTAAATCAACAAGCTGTGCGGCTTTATTTATTTCGTGTAGTTCGGTGTAGTTTTCCAATCGAAATAAAGACGTTTCCGACGTGCAGTGCGTGTCGCTGTACGTTTCTGTATTGATGGGCGAACGGCACGCTGCCACTTCGCTGATGGGCTCATCGTGCGCATCGTGTGCGCCGCCGGGCAAAGCGCGTCTCAAATACCAATATCCAATTTGTAAGGAAATTACTGAAATCGCATCCGCAGCACATTGCCCAAAGGAAACCCGAATCGACCTCCCAGCCCGGTAGACTTTCCGAAAAATTTTCGGAAAGTCTACCGGGAAATTTGCGGATTTTGCGAAACGAATCGTCACAGCTCGGCCGAAAAAAAAACGTGTACCTCCCAATGGGTTATCTTGCTGCGCCACCGTCCTATCCCGGGAGTACCATAAAAGTGCGACAGTTGGAATTGAAAATGCGAGCTTGATACACGGGTAGAGCGATCCATTACTGGGGACTTCCGGAGAGCTCTTGTTTAATAATAGATTTCACTATCGGCATTGTCTCACAGTTGAATGTAAGGTGTGTGTGTGAGTGGGCCCTCCTCCTCTCCTATCTACAGAGCAGAAGATTGTCTACTTTCTACTGCACCCTTGAACGTACGATTTGGTGCAGCATCCGACCTCAGAGACCTGCCTTGTGCGATTTGTTAACCCCGATCAATGGAAAGCCTGCAAGCGAGGGTCGGGAGCAATTAAAATCGCTTGTCCAATCACCTGCGTTGGATTAGCCGGAAAAAAACGATAGAGAGCAAGGGTGTTAAACAGGGAACGATAAGAAAGAGAAAGAGAGAGAGAGAGAGAGAGAGAGAGAGAGAGAGATAATGTTTAAGGTGGCTTCCAGCAAAAAATAAGAAATCCTAGACAAAACGTCTACCTCTTCCGAGCTATTGTCATCTTAAGTTATGCTCTACAAAAACATAAAAAAACGCGTGACGATAAACGTCTGAACCATTTGCTGTAATTTCGGGTAGGTTGTAGTTAGACAGCGATGAGGAGCACTACGTAAAAAGAGCACACACATACACACTCCCATATCCGGTTCAGTTGACGATTGGGTCTAACCGCCTACAGCATCCGTATCTTTTCGTGTTGATTCTTTATGCAATTTGTTGTTGTTCTTTTCCGTTCCTCGATGTTCGACTTCCGATCTGCTCTCCCCATCGCCGTCATGTCACTGTTATCCGCAAAACTTTCTTCATAAAGTCCGCTAACAACTGCGATCATCGCTGCTTGCTCACGCTCTGCGTTTTGGGTGCGATATGAAACCAATGAGTATCCTTTTTCAACCTCTCTTTTTATCTACCGTCTTAGCGATGAGCCTTTCGGGTGGCAAAAGCGAACCCAGGTTGCGTTTAACAGACGGTCAAAATAAGCGAAAAGAAGAACAGATTAAAAAACTTTAGCCCACATCCGTGAGACTCCGTTTTGTGCAGGAGGAAAGATAGGAGAAAATGTGTGTGTGTGTGTTTTTTTTTTGGTTGCATAAGTTTTGTACTACTGGTAGTCGCTCCGTATCACCCGATGGGGTGGTAATGCTGCTGCGGCCCTTTTTTCAAACTTTGCAGGATCGTGTGTGGGATGGGTTACGGAAGCCATGCTTTTCTTTCTGCTACGGTCTAGCCGGTTTTCCATTGAACCGGTAATGGCGCATCTTTAGATCATTCCGTATCGTGGTGCGATGATGGACAAAAAAGTTGATCCGCAACATATGTCCCAAATGGGGTAGTCTTGGGAACTAAAGCGCTGCAACGACTGTTTAAACATTTATTCAACATTCATTCAACATAACCAATATGAGATTTTGGGTTTCCTTGACTACGAAAAAGCAACAAAACGTATAGTTAAGGGATTTAAAAAAAATTGCTGCACAACAGAAGTGTTCGCAAGCAGCACGCTCGATCAGATGATGTGCACAATTTCGATGCTTTCAAAATCGTAACTTCTATGCTCACCGCTTTTCTGTAACACACACATATTGCAGGCGTACGAAACCTCCCCAGTCGGTGCAAGCGCCAGCGCTCCCTAAAGTGGCATTTGGGACGGCCTCGAAAAATCCCTCCGAAGTACCACCGGAATCATAATCGATTTATGTTCCTTTGTCTCGGTCGCTGGGACAACATCGGCAGCATTCGGGAGTGAGTGTGTGACACTCACCCGGGATACCGGAACAGCCAACCAGCTCCCGCCCGTGTTGTGTTTGGTCCCGCACTCTAGCTTTCAGCTCAGCACATCATCATAAATCAAATCTCAATTACGATTCCTAACGTGCGTCCGGGTTTGGGACGCATAAATACATACCCACACAAACACATACACACGTGCAATATTTCCATTTACTTGGACCCTTCGTCATCGTTTCGGGCCATGTCGGACCCAGTACTGCATCCTCGCACACCTCTGGGCTTATCCAAACTTAGCGACTGAACGGTCCAAAGTTTGTTCTAAACATTTTTAACCTCTGCGGAGGGACAGTGAGCATTAGTGTTATCCAGGTGGTTGTAGCGTACCACACATTTGAAAAGCTCGTTGGGAACCTGATTTTTCAGATTTTGATTTTATGACATTCGAACTTCTTACATACACACCGCAAAGAAACTTTATTTTCGATGACTATGACATATCGTTTGTGGTATTTAAAAAAATAATTTTACTTGTAATCCTTAATGTTCCGATACTTCGCGTTCCCTTGTAGGATATATAAAATTATGAGTTTTATCGTTTTATCGTCTTTATCCACTGAGAGTTGATCAAACAAGAAGGTAGAATGTACATTACCATATGTACACTGCTCCCACCATTTGCGTCATATCATCACATTCTTCTTTTGCTGCACAACCTATATATGTAGGTCATGGCCGGGTCTCTTTCTGGATTCCCTTGACTTAATTGTACCGATATTTTGCTATCGTCAGTAATTCGTACTGCACGAAAGATTCAATTGAGATGTGAATCCGTAATCTGTGGTGCGAAGACCACGCACCAGACCATACGAAGTTTTTGTCACGAATATCATTTTTCTGACGACGTCAAGGAGTGATAACGAAATTTGACATTGCATATTCCCATTAGCCAGAGAAGATGACAAAATCGTTGATATCGCGACGTTTGCTCCCGCGAGACAACACCGAAATGATACTCCAGGGGCACGTTCTACAGGAAGCTACAGTGTGTGCAACGTAGCATCCCAATATGCTGTAGCTCGGCGAACCCCAAAGTAGAACCGGGCGGTGTGCTAACTGGCCAAACCATATCCAAAGCAACAACACCAGCACCAAACAGCCGAGATTTGGAGACAAAGGTTAAAATTTAATATCCCACCACCGCCTAACCCCGCGAGTCTCCGGGTACGATCGCTCTGTGTGCACCATCTTTTTAATGAGGCTAAAGTAGTTTGCGTAATTAATGTACGAGAGTCTGGGGAGCAAGTGGTCGTAATGGTACTACCATTGGAGGGTGGATCCCTTGGTGGCGTGTGACGATGAAATTCGTTCCGTGTGAACCTGGCTTCTATGTGTTTGTGTTATCGCCTTTTCTCGGAAGCGGATGCATTGACTCATTACAAAATGTATGGTTGTGTAAAACTCCAACAATTTTCACTTTGAAGCTTCATTTCTTTAACAAAATATAGGATGAAACAAATTTTAACATACTGCAAATTGTGCGTGAGCGCTTTTCAATACTGGTTTGCAATACAGGTTTTTCCGTAAATAGATTGTAAGTTCCTAATACATATCTCAGAATACTGTAAATGTAAGCATTTTTATTTGCAAATTAACGTACTAGTGGTCCTCATTGTTAAAATTTAAATTGTATTTCCAGCTGGATCTTCTTGCTCAAAGGTTTTACTAGTGGTCCTCATTGTTAAAATTTAAATTGTATTTCCAGCTGGATCTTCTTGCTCAAAGGTTCTGTGTGTGTGTGTGTTTGAGGGCAGAAGTTTGGGAGTTTTTGGCGGCTCTACCATAAACGGAAAAAGACTACCGGAGTTTCCAGAGGAAACATAATTTTTCATTTTACGCCCTGGGCAGACTATGGCAGACCAGAGTTAATGCATTTGCACCGTGGGGTGTCAAATGCATTATGCAGAAATAAGCCACGATGTTCTAGCAACGATGTTACTTCCATTTCATTCTTTCAAAAGCACAGACATGTAGGCTATGTATGCTACGTACTTCTTCAAGTATATATAAATAATAATCATATCAAAGCGGAATAAACTAAATAATGAAATAATATGAATTTTGATAGTTAATGGATCAACACTAATATTTTTAACACTTTGGTTCGTTATTATAAATGATTCTAACTTTGATGACACTGTAAATGAAAACGGGCTTTAAGGGACTATTAAGGATCATTTCCAAAACCATCTCGACAAAGGATTGAAAATTCATTATTTTAAAAGTCTTTCTCACCCTCCTCTGATGAATGCTTTCATCACTCTACTTTCTGTGTACATTGTGTAGAATATCAAACTCCAATTAGGACAGTTCGCTGTAAAGGCTAGCCATCGACTTTCCAATCCTTTTTCCCACCCCAAACATAAATATCACCACAAAGTATACCGATGTTGGCCCCTGGAATGGAGAACAAATGAACATGGCATCTCCCACAGCGCCCTCTTCTACATGTTAATATTTCGCCAACAAAGCGTTTACTCAAAAATTTGCTCCTCTTCCTTCGCCGCTGTCAACAGCTCCTCGATTTAGATCCCCACACCATTTCTCACCTTCCGCGAAGGACCTAAACCTGACTTGTTCACGCAGATCTGGTGGCAGGGTATTGCGATGCGTTGCAAGTGTTAGTTTTACTTATTTTTGTTTTTCGCAAAAGTCGTTAGCAAATGCCATCATCATCCGTGTTTGTCCTTCTCGGTAGTCAATGTGCATATGTACATTCGTTTCCTCCATGTGTTACCGCTAGTTTGTTTCGATCGCTCGTGCAGATCGCTGAATTTGCGTACCCGTTGAGCACAAATGTATCCCGGTCGTAAACGTAACCGGGTGCTGCCCGAAGTGTGTATATTCTGGATGTTGTCGAACGCTTTAGAGGGAGCGAACAAAAAAGCGCCCCCACACTAGAATGAGGGAGATGCAAAACTCACCGGCTCGCCGTCGTCAGCGAAACATACTAACAAGCTTGTTTGTTTTTCCATCTGATTTGATGTTTTCTTGCAGCAACTTCGAACGAACGTCACGGATGCCTGCGAGCGCCACGATCCCTGCCAGCACGGTGGCATCTGCATATCGACCGACTCGGGCCCAATCTGCGAGTGCCGGAACGTGGAGTACGAGGGAACGTACTGTGAGCGAGGTAGGTGCTGTTGCCGCCCGAAACGCGGGTCCGAATTGTGGACCGTGAACTTAAATCCTTAATCCTGGACGCAGGACGCCGTGAGTGGAGTGTCGGTGTTAAGAAATCGTAAAGTTTTTTTTCCTGCTACGGTGAAATACAGTGGATGTGATGAACGAAATGACAATTAAAATCTGTAAGACGAGAGAAGGAGCACTTGAAATAATGCTCGGGCTACGAATTGAAGAGCGAATAAGGGCATGCTACAAATAAGTGCCATTTTAACAAGCAGCATTAAAATGAAAAGGTTTTTGTACTGATAAAATGTACAAAAGGAACTGCTACTGGTTTCCGTTTATCAAGAGTTTTATTTATTTGTTTATCCAGTGGTTTATTATGATATAACGGGAAGAACCTTTCAATTGCACAATGTTTTCTTTCGATTCGAATCTGCGATTTCTCAAAAGTAAACATAATGATTATTGATAATGAACAATATTTTTCAATCGCGAAAAACTATCTTTAAAAAACATACATATTTTTTTGAAAATATCAAAACGTTGAATATATCTGACTATATATCTGACTAACAGCCTCACAGAATAATTTGAGAAATTGAGAATCTTAATTTTTGCTCCCAGATATAATGGAGGCGCCTAGTACTTTGTAACTTACTAGATATTACTTGTGAATATTTAAAACGGAGTTTTAACAAGTGAACATTTATTTCGTGATTGTTTTTGTATATATAAAACATATTTATATTCTATATGATTATGTGTAATTGAAAAAAGTAGATAATTTTCGATATTACCTAACCTTTACTAGTAACCAGTAAAGGTAAGTAACCAGTACTAGGGTAATTGATTTGATTAAAAAACCCTTATAGCCTCTCTGGCATAAATAAGAATTTTGTTCTCAATTGGTGTTATACTTATCATCTTTTTTGTATTAAATAATCTCTACATTTGTTGATAACTATTCATGAGACGCAAACTATGGTATCGAATGATGTATTTTACGATTTGGATGTCATTTTAATTCACACTCGTGTGCAACATCATACCGCTGAGTGCTGGTAAGCAAACCCATCTACCACAATACACGCAGCGATGGTGTAGCGTTTAAAAGCACTCGAAAAATGATGTTGTGTTGTGGTGAAACGGCGCTCTGTTGTGCTTCCCATTGTCAGCGAATCTCACGCCAGTAGACACCTCGGCCACACCAGGCTACGTCCACTGCCCTGTGTGAGGATGGCTCAGAGCTTTTTGGAATTTTAGCACTCAAACATCAAACCACTCCAAGTTACCTCGCTCGCTAGCCTTTTGTGGGACGGAGATTTCGGGAGAGTTTTCTTCGTTCGAACGGTGGGTTAGCAGATTTCCGCGGAAGATTGGTGCGGAGGCGGGTGGAAATGGGGGGTAACGGAGTGTGCCGTTTTATTGCCAAAGATAGCAGCCACTCGCGCGCAGGGAAAAGTGGACCCGCTGATGGACTAAAAATAAATGCAATATTCGCGCGCTTCCATCCGCTTTCCAGGGAAAAATATTTGGAGTTTTTTTTCCTGCTACGGTGAAATACAGTGGATGTGATGAACGAAATGACAATTAAAATCTGTAAGACGAGAGAAGGAGCATAGCGTTTAAAAGCACTCGAAAAATGATGTTGTGTTGTGGTGAAACGGCGCTCTGTTGTGCTTCCCATTGTCAGCGAATCTCACGCCAGTAGACACCTCGGCCACACCAGGCTACGTCCACTGCCCTGTGTGAGGATGGCTCAGAGCTTTTTGGAATTTTAGCACTCAAACATCAAACCACTCCAAGTTACCCGCTCATACCACCTCCAGCCGACGCGCGTTGGTGTTTCGCATGCAGGTCACCAGCCGTCGCCATCCGGAAAGCATCCGATAATGATGAAAGAGACCAATTTGGGTCGCCTCACCCAACGAACGGGAATTCGATGGCAATTTGGGGGATGTGTGTGTGTATGTACCGCGAAGGGGGGAGGCAATGTGGGCGAAAGCGCTCGTAAATTTATGGACGCTACGCTGCGAAAGCGTTGACCGCGTGGTAAAATTCAGCCCGACACGGCTGTGTACATCAATTTGCTGTATGTTGCAACTGCAGCTGGTGCAATGCAGTCGGTGCAAATAGTATGAGTACGCACGTGTGTATCAGCCATCGCCACACTTGCATGCCATCGGGATATTTCGGAAGACGAATCTGCATCAATCGCTTTTATAGCCTGTGCCTACGCTGCAACCGTACCGGGGAATGTCCGTTACAACTGGCACAGACGGGATGAGTCTATTTGGGTAATTTATCTAGTATGAAAATAGATGTTGGCTTCTTTTTTAGGCAACATCGTAAAATGTTGCGGCAATGGCTTTAAACCTTCTTTATTGCCACAAAAATTTGTTTGAACAACAACTTTGTTTATCGTAGGCTGCTCATTCGTAGCAGCATTTGATGATAAATGTTAGAGTGCAATATTTTTGAACTAATGGAACAATATGGTAAACGATGAAATGTTTATTAAACCCATGAAAAGTTTGCTCACAGATCCTGGACCTCATCCAAAGCTAGCGAGCGTGAAATGATAAACAATGGTTCGATACAGTTTGTATAAACTTCGCTTTCAGAATGTCATACTTTACCGCTACAACAACATCTAAATGCTCGGTACTTCCACGCATTCCACGATGGACTAAGACACTTTCCCCCAGTGCATCCGGGAACCACCGTGATCGGTTTCATTCCGTGCGAAACACGTGCACAAAATCAACTTTCGTCAAATAAACAACTTAAAGCCCTCCTCACCGGATGATGCCACCCTCTGGCAAATGCGAACCGAGCTCGGCATGTTCTTGGAAATCCCCGTGGCCTACTCGCACTCATCTTCGATCTCCGAGCAGTGCGGTGTCGGTAGCCGCTGCTGCTGTGCCCGACGTGCTCGGTTGGTCCATGAACTCAAGCAAATAAGATTAATTGTCCTTCGGTTGCCGCTGCCGCTGCTGCTGCTGCGGCTGGTGTTCCTACTGCGACGGAGTTGGACAAGTTTCAGTTCTACCCTCCGCCAACCACGTTTAGTGACCCACGTCCTCTGTTTTGGGGCGTGCAGGCAAACATCCTCGGGGCTGCAAACTTGAATAGGTCCCGAACTTCTCGGCCTAGTCCGGGGCGCACGGTCTGCTGCTGCGCTGCGGCGCTGTCGGGAGCGCTTCCGGACCGCATCGATCCGACTCACATGATAAATAATCGTAAAAGGATAATAAAAATAATAAAATTTGGCAGCAAGCCAACCGTCGACACGATTCCCCGTTCGCCGAGCGCGCAGCCATTGGCAGCACACCATACGACGAACCGATTGTGTATCCTCTGACCGGGCTAGAGAAAGGGTCTACTCTGGGCTTTGGGAAGCGAACCTGGAGAGGGGTGAAATGGGTTGAAATATAAACTGGAGCATCATTAAAAATTTTAAGAACCCCAGAATAGACCTCGACTCTAGGACAGCGGCAGGCCCGGGTAAAGGCCGCCCGGGCTAGCATGTTTGCCGTTGAATTTCGCTTATCTCAGCGTTTCTCAATGCACTCGGTTTGCTTGATTTTAATTACGATCACATGAACGACCACTTATGGGTGAGGTTCGTCGGGTCTTCCAAACTTCCGGTCGTCCCTCTCCACCGACTGCCGGACGTAGCCGAGGGAGCAAAATGCTAATCGTTGGTACCGCGACTCCAGCTCGTCGTGCCGCTGGAAAGCTGCACAGATCGTGTCATGCGGTGCCTTATAGAAACCCGCGACGCAGTTCCCACTATGCACGGTGAAAACGTCTCCGACGTTTGCTTATGATGTCTTCCATCTTCGGGCGGTGGAAATTGACGACAAATAAATGAAAGATAAGTTAAAATTTATAGACCCCGGGGATCGGGGAAAGATCGTTAACGCCGCAAACAATGCGCCCGTTATAACTCACGCTCTGGGGATGGTAAAGCCTGCTGCAGTATCAGCAGGATCTGTGCAACCAGTGTCGGGGCGATAATGATGTCATTAGGAGATACATGCCACACAAAGTAACCTAATTTTTCAGCCGCAAGGAACGATATCGACCAAATAAAAAAGATACATACAAACAACAGCATGGACGAAACAAATGGAAAAGTCACAACAGAGAGAGAGAAAGAGAGAGAGAGAGATAGAGAAGGCGAAAGCTTTGATAACACCATCTCACGTCCATTTGGAGTGCGAACTACCTGGACAACTAACGATACAGTGGTTTCAGCTAGAATGCAGTGTCAGTGACACAAGACTACTTGGTTTCAATTTTGTATCTTTGTCTCCTTCTCCTTCACTTCACTCGCAGATAAAGCACCGTCGGAGGCAACGTTCCGTGGGACCGAGTTCCTTTCGTACGATCTGGGACAGACGGGCGGCGAGCCGATCGTTAGCGCCCAGGATGCCATCACGCTATACTTTCGCACACGCCAACCGAACGGATTGCTCTTCTATACCGGTAAGTCGAAGCATACATCAACTTTTGTTTTTCTTCTTCACCAAATTTTACTCGAGTGCGATTTGATAGAGTGCGGTTGTTTTCGCTTTGGTTGCTACGTACGACAGGAGCTCGCCGAACGCGAACGAAGAGTGCACGGCTTGAAGGATTAAACGATAATTTAATTTTCCAACAGCGACCCCAGACGGTACTGCCCGTTTTGATCTATGCGCACACCAAATTGGCCTACCCCGGCACAACTTGCAAACAGTGCAAAAGTGGTCGTGACACAATAAAACCGGGCACGATTCCACAATTCCGCTTCGGTCAGCAAATGGACAGGATGGTTGTGGAAAAAATCGTAAAATAAGGAATCCTTACTCACCTTTCGCCATGTGATAAGGTAGCCTTTCGGGCTAATAAAACGGCCCCCCGCTCACGGATGGATGAACGGGCGAACGGGGGAGGTTAAATCGAAGGTTTTGACCGCGCCACCCAGCACCGAGCCGAACAAAGGCACGCACGCACGGTAGCGAAGAAGCCCACTCGTCCAGTGACAAAGTGTGCTGAAAGATATAAAAATCCTTACGATGGTCCCAACCGTACACCGGTACCGCACGAAATGGTGGGGGGTGGGGTGGTGTGTTGTTGTATCTTCTGCCGAAATGTGCGGAAGTGTGAGATTGGGTGGTGGATATGTATGCCATAAAAATATTACCTAATGTTCTCGGGCAGCTCCCGACGTTCGCCGAGTGACAGGTTCGTCCTGACACAGAATATCACAATATCACCCCCGGGTACGGTTCGGTTACATTGGAATGGGCTTCTTCGGCTGGCCCCGTGTTCGTTTTACGATTGTCGCCCTTTCACCGTAACCCTGCCGCGAGTGTACGGCGAATTCGTTGCAAAGCACTTACTGCTTAGACACCTAGTGAACTGGTGCCTCCGGTGTAGCGTGCGTTCCACTCGCTTATCTCAGCACACGGTAAATCCTCTCACTGTTTTTTTCTTTTTCGCTGTGTGCTGTATACACTCGGTATGTCTTCTCTGACCTAACCGAAGCTACTGTAAATTGTGAGCTGGGAGATTGAGCTTCCCGTTTCCAAGCTTACTTCTTCGAATCCTTACTCCACCTGACCATCGTTGTGATCCTGGCCGTGCGCTTGCCTCTACCACTCGCTCTCGCATTCACACGAACACACACACACACATACCCACCTGCTCTCCTCCATCCTCCTGCCGTGTCACAAGCCACGGGTCCCCTCAGCCCTGGCGTGGGATGTGAGAAACGATAAACGGCAGAGCATCTTTTATGGCTGGATGTAATCTAATTAAGATAATTGCTGCTTTGGCCTTCCGTCGATGGTTCCCCCGCGTGCGAATAAGCCGGGCGAAGATAAAATGATAAGGATCGTCCGGCACTGAAGCTTCACGCCGTAGAATGCTGCATTTCGGATTCGGCCCCCTGTTCACCGGCACGACGGCACCGACGTCCCGACGCTTTAAGGAGTATTGCAGTATAAATAAATCCCAAAACCCCAACCAAAATGAGCTTTGCTCTTTTCGCAGAGTTATTTCAAACTGAAATAAAACAATCTACACCTGTAACCTGTGCGAAACAGTTGATAAATAAGATATTTTACAAAACACATCCGCATCCGACAGTCGCAACAGTCGGAAGTCAGCAATGTGCGTGCGCGAAAAACGAGCTTTGCCCAAAAAAAATACGTTTATACGCCCACAGACACACGCACACGTTCACACACTATCGCACACATCGATCCGAAAATGGATTACCTGCACGCTTTTCCGGCGAGAAAATCAATTTTCCTCATTAAACTTTCATTAACGGGGGTCCGGGGGTAACCCGGAACGGGCGTCAGGCAGCGCGATTGGCCCAACGCTACCGACACCCTACTGCGAGTCCCGATTTTACCTTATTTGCGCATATCGGCACATAAAACTGGTTCACGGATGCCGTTCCCGATCCTGGGAATGCTTCGATTTCCAGCATCGCTTCGCTCCCCTACGATTCGATCCCGGCGGATGTGTGCCATTGCACGAAACACTTCGATTATAGCGAAAAGAACGCTCGATTTGTGCAATGTTGTGCTGGAAGCGCGTTCACGAGT
>KZ068466.1:23746-37623 GCA_002091845.1 Anopheles cracens | reverse complement strand
CAGAGGTCCGTAGATCGAAACTACGCTCTGCTAGCACGAGAGCTTATGAGCAAACTATGGCGAGCTTTTAATCACTTTTATAAACAACAATGTTGTTATGCTGGAAATACGTTGGAAAAATGGAAAAAAGGAAAAATTAGGTTAAATAGTTCATAGTATAAAAGTGATTAAATTTCACACAATGTTCATCTAAAAGTTCATATATTATTATCATGTTTTTCCTTTATTTTAGATATTTTTTCTACCATTTATGTTTGTTTTTAATTTTTAAATCTTTTATTTTTATGTGGAAATTAGCAAAGTAATGAGTGATTAGTATAGTATGTGAATCAATCCACACCTTGACATAAAAACTGCTAATAATTATATGACACAACATTCTCCAGAAATGAAATATTTGGTTATGTTAATGTTTGGTATTTTATGTTGGTTTGACTAATTTGTTTAAGAATTTCTTTTCATTAATTTTTTTATTGTCTACATTTGTTACCCTATCTGATTTGTGTGTGTGTGTTTTTGTTGTTGTTCTCATTCGTTTTGCTGCTCGATACCCAGGCGCGGGTCATCAATTGCGTTGGACCGCGGGGCGCAACAGCAAATAAAGCGTTTGTGGGGGGTTTGAAGACGATATGCTTCCGTAGGAGGAGATCACGATGGGAGCCCGAACGGGCACGGGCATTAAAATTCTCCTGCCACACGATAGGCCACGACAAATAATGGCAGGGGCTGGCCGGCCAGGGTGCGCACGGCAGACCCATGATCCGGGCCGTTCCGGCGCGCTGCCAAGCACAAAGAAGCAGCAGGGCCGCTTGCGCGTCGCAGCAAAGAGAAGTAAAATTACACAAATTAAAAGTCCAACATCGGAGGCGACGCTGGGAAGCGAGACGCTGCACGGTTGTGCAAAAATAAAACGCGAAATAAAGCATAACTTCCACTCTTAGTTTGCATGAGTAGGCACGGAAGGTGGTGTGATTAGGGCCGGCAGAGGGGGGTCGGGTAAGGTTGACTAATAATTTGCCACACGCGCGCGCGTGCTCCTCCTCTCACTGGCCAGTGCTATAGTCGCGTATCTTCAGGAGGTACGTTTTGTGCGCATTTTGGTGCGGGAGTCGTGACTCGGGCAAATTGTTTGGTAGGTTGGAAAATCATACACGGTCGGGTGCAATTACTGCTGCCCAGCCGCAAAGCCGATCAGCTTGCGAAATTACACATTACGGATCAATTTTAATGATCCTCGCGGTGCTTGGATGCGCTATCGTAGCGATTTAGGCTGATGCTTATTCGATCACGACATATTTGTGTGGATAGGTTTATCGTAAACCATTTTTCGTTATTATTATTTCCATTCAAATATTATTTTAAATTTGGTATACTATTTTTGATGGAATTAAAATCTGTTGAAACACTATAAAAATTAATAAACACTCACTGAACCAAACAAAATCACGCGAATGTATTGACAAGAATGAAATAGTAACCGTAGGTTCAAGATAAGAAGTAACCATGAAAACCCTGTAGTTTCCTTCCTTATAGACCTACTAGTAGCACTAGTAATTAAACACAGCTCACAATTGCCTCGGTGTGCATTAAAGGAAGCAAAGCGATAAACGTTTGCCCGTGGTTTGCCTCGATCTTCGACGGTATGATCGACAGGTCGGCCGAAGAAGCGACAACGAGTCGAAAGTCGTGATAAAAATATCACCCTGCGGGTGGCACTGATGGGGGCATATGAATTTTCCGAGAAACGGCACTACCTTTTCCTGCATGCTGCATGCACGCCAGAGAGGCTGGGTGATTACAGGGCATCCGCGGGCGCAGGGGAGCGTCATTTGGAGTGACGAAACGATTGAGGCAATTGTAAGCTTGTTGAAAACCCGATCCAGTTGAAGCACGGCTGCCAAGCGACGAACCCGCGCTCGAGCCGAGTCTCTAGCTTAGAGACCGGGAACGCAAGCGCTGTCCTTTCCGCTAGCGGAGGTGTGCATTTTTCGTATTTGATTGGCATTTTCGGTACGTGCGATGAGCCCACAACCGAGGCAGAGGCTGCATCTTGCAAGGTAAGGCTTTTTGTAATTGACCAGGTGATTTAATTTTTTGCTTATCGAATTATATCCTACCATGCGCTACCAGCGGACGGGTTGCGCTTGGATTGGACGAGTCGTGAGCTATTGCGGATGGTGCTAGATGGTGGATAATTTCCAATTTGAAACAATAATTACATCGACTAGTGCAAATTGCATTGCTTGTGAAGGGTACGGTGTGTTTTGTGAGTGTAGTTCGATGCTGTAACTCTGTATAGCAAGGTTAAGTTGTATGTATAACAGATATTATTTCAATGTTTCTTGGATAGGTTTCTTATGCTCGTTAAATGCATCATGTAATATAATATAAATCAATGAATCGATTGCTAACAATCTTCAACTTCATTATGGCTTACGTTCAATATGGTATAATTTTTGTACAACGTTTCTCTGACTTCCTCTCAGTGATACATCCCATCACCCCGCGGGCATTCCAAAGCAACATTCCGGCAAAAAGGACAATCACTTCACCACACATCCCAGCACTCATTCAACGAAAACCCGGGCGATGAAATGGTGCAAATGAAGGGTTTGATAGCGCGTGCGCCTTGCAGCCAAGTGCCACGGGCGAAATGGCAGCAAACCGGGACAACGACAAATGACCAGCGACGGAGCAACGATTCGTTAGGGGGGGTTAGGGGTAAGAAGATGTGTATGACAACGATGACAACAGAAGCGCTGGTAGATTGTCTCCCGCAGTCGCGTGACAACAAAATGGCGAATTCGGGATGAAGGAGTCCTGAATGGCTTCTGAGTGCTCTGCTCGTGGTCTAATGAACATTAGACCTACTAGTAGCACTAGTAATTAAACACAGCTCACAATTGCCTCGGTGTGCATTAAAGGAAGCAAAGCGATAAACGTTCGCCCGTGGTTCGTCTCGATCTTCGACGGTATGATCGACAGGTCGGCCGAAGAAGCGACAACGAGTCGAAAGTCGTGATAAAAATATCACCCTGCGGGTGGCACTGATGGGGGCATATGAATTTTCCGAGAAACGGCACTACCTTTTCCTGCATGCTGCATGCACGCCAGAGAGGCTGGGTGATTACAGGGCATCCGCGGGCGCAGGGGAGCGTCATTTGGAGTGACGAAACGATTGAGGCAATTGTAAGCTTGTTGAAAACCCGATCCAGTTGAAGCACGGCTGCCAAGCGACGAACCCGCGCTCGAGCCGAGTCTCTAGCTTAGAGACCGGGAACGCAAGCGCTGTCCTTTCCGCTAGCGGAGGTGTGCATTTTTCGCATTTGATTGGCATTTTCGGTACGTGCGACGAGCCCACAACCGAGGCAGAGGCTGCATCTTGCAAGGTAACGCTTTTTGTAATTGACCAGGTGATTTAATTTTTTGCTTATCGAATTATATCCTACCAGCAGACGGGTTGCGCTTGGATTGGACGAGTCGTGAGCTATTGCGGATGGTGCTAGATGGTGGATAATTTCCAATTTGAAACAATGATCAATTTTAATGATCCTCGCGGTGCTTGGATGCGCTATCGTAGCGATTTAGGCTGATGCTTATTCGATCACGACATATTTTTGTGGATAGGTTTATCGTAAACCATTTTTCATTATTATTATTTTCATTCAAATATTATTTTAAATTTGGTATACTATTTTTGATGGAATTAAAATCTGTTGAAACACTACAAAAATTAATAAACACTCACTGAACCAAACAAAATCACGCTAATGTATTGACAAGAATGAAATAGTAACCGTAGATTCAAGATAAGAAGTAACCATGAAAACCCTGTAGTTTCCTTCCTTATAGACCTACTAGTAGCACTAGTAATTAAACACAGCTTGTTATTAGAAAGTGTTGTTTGCAAAAGTGTTCGTTTTCAGTACTAAAAACGGTGAATTTGAAATTAAGGAGATGAAATGGACGAAATAAAATGTACAAAAAGAAAGAAAATTTACCAACTAACATATTTTGGAAAGCTTTCATAGCTAGCAAATTGTGTTATCTCGGTTACTAATACATTTTCATAAGTATTATATTACCTACAAGTGTTGAATATCACGTTTTTATGGCTCAAATTTACGATAACTATTCAGACTTCTCTCAAGCATACACCATCTGCCTTCGCGGGTCAGGCGTCTTCGGCGTAATGAAGCCGAACCGCGTCTCGAGCACAACCTGCTACACCTGAGCATGAAAATCGACGCCATTTTCTTCCCCGCAAGCGCTCCCTCTTCCACCTCCATTTACCTCAGCTCTTGCTGTGTGTGATGAAACCGGAGGGGGTGCAGCAAAAAAAAAACGCAACCGAAGCACAAACCAATAAGAACCACCGCACGAACACCGGCAGGCGCAACGCGTTGGAGCCGATTTATTTGCGGCGATCCTTGCGCGAGCACCGCCCCCAGCAGATAAGCTGAGGCTCACCACGCCGCGATCGGGAGCACGGCCGCGTGGATGAGTATTGTGGCGCAAAAATGGATACGGGCGCATCCTGCAACAATAATTTAGAAAAAAAACCGCGTGACAACAAAATGGCGAATTCGGGATGAAGGAGTCCTGAATGGCTTCTGAGTGCTCTGCTCGTGGTCTAATGAACATATTGGACTGATTCCGTAATGCATTACTATGACGCGTTACTACGTTACTGCTAGGAAAAATAATCCACTGCGAATCCAATCCTGGTGAAGATATAGTGCTCGTTCTTGATCAGACGAGCCAGTGGAATGTTTAAAGAAGAGAGTGTCCGACAAAGTTACTGATGAAGAAGTTTTAAAGAAAGTTTTTGATGATTTTTAAACATCACGTTGATCCGTTGAATCAAGTCATATAAAAAATATCCCTTCAGAACTCAGTGTTACACTATGATTGAACAATATCTATTCAAATGAAATGTTTATGTACAATACAATACAAAATTTTGTAAATCAACTTATAGGAATGCAATTGAATTCTTAACACACAACTTACAAGTTTGAAATAAAATATGTTTTGAATAGTATCTATACCTTGGAAACTTCTAAAACTTCTTCTCTCTTCTCTAAAACTTTAACACTAATTTTAATGGAAATCAAACATAATAATCAAATAGGAGTAATTTGAAATGTTCTGTTGATGGTTTTATGCTCGTTAAATGCATCATGTAATATAATATAAATCAATGAATCGATTGCTAACAATCTTCAACTTCATTATGGCTTACGATCAATATGGTATAATTTTTGTACAACGTTTCTCTGACTTCCTCGCAGTGATACATCCCATCATCCCTCGGGCATTCCAAAGCAACATTCCGGCAAAAAGGACAATCACTTCACCACACATCCCAGCACTCACTCAACGAAAACCTGGGCGATGAAATGGTGCAAATGAAGGGTTTGATAGCGCGTGCGCCTTGCAGCCAAGTGCCACGGGCGAAATGGCAGCGAACCGGGACAACGACAAATGACCAGCGACGGAGCAACGATTCGTTAGGGGGGGTAAGAAGATGTGTATGACAACGATGACAACAGAAGCGCTGGTAGATTGTCTCCCGCAGCCGCGTGACAACAAAATGGCGAATTCGGGATGAAGGAGTCCTGAATGGCTTCTGAGTGCTCTGCTCGTGGTCTAATGAACATATTGGACTGATTCCGTAATGCATTACTATGACGCGTTACTACGTTACTGCTAGGAAAAATAATCCACTGCGAATCCAATCCTGGTGAAGATATAGTGCTCGTTCTTGATCAGACGAGCCAGTGGAATGTTTAAAGAAGAGAGTGTCCGACAAAGTTACTGATGAAGAAGTTTTAAAGAAAGTTTTTGATGATTTTTAAACATCACGTTGATCCGTTGAATCAAGTCATATAAAAAATATCCCTTCAGAACTCAGTGTTACACTATGATTGAACAATATCTATTCAAATGAAATGTTTATGTACAATACAATACAAAATTTTGTAAATCAACTTATAGGAATGCAATTGAATTCTTAACACACAACTTACAAGTTTGAAATAAAATATGTTTTGAATAGTATCTATACCTTGGAAACTTCTAAAACTTCTTCTCTCTTCTCTAAAACTTTAACACTAATTTTAATGGAAATCAAACATAATAATCAAATAGGAGTAATTTGAAATGTTCTGTTGATGGTTTATATTGAATAAAAACATAAACTTGTGGTAAAAAGTAACAAAACGAACATCACAAATATTATATTAATGCATTTACAGTAAATTGAAATTTGAACATCCAGTTTTAAGACAAATACGGGAAAAAACATTGCTTAATTAAGTTTATTCTCTCATATACTAATGAATTCAATTCTATCGAATCACTTCCGGCTAGTGCGTCTCAATTTTCCTTCAAAATCCTTCTCGTAGCCATAATGCACCATCCAGCCGTGGTGAGCACGTTTCGAACGCGTTACTGTATTCGCCACCGCGGCAATCGCTATTTCGATTGTCATCGTCAGCATCTTCGTCACCGCGAGCCCTCTACACACGCAGACACACACAGCAAAACAAAGGCAAAGAAAACCAACCGGCCAGTAGCACACAGCGCGTCCGACTCGGGAATCGGGCCGGTGTACATAAGGAGGTGTAATAAGCATAAAAATTCCCGTGTATGTATACGACGCGACGCGTAATGAAAGCACAACAGGCGAGCGAGACGAACGCATGTATGAGTCGCCGCGTCGAGAGCGAGAGCCGGTGCAGGAAATCGATGCACCGCAATGCATCACGAGTAACCCACAAACACACACACGCAAACATCCGAGAGCGCAGGACCGCGAGGCGATTGCATTTCGGTGCAGTTTCGATTGGGTGGTGGTGGTGGCTGTGGCGGTGCATCCGTAAGTCATATTGAACATGTTTCGCCCGGTCGCCTTTGGGCTCGTTTGGCGTCGGGATTTGGTTGTGGCGGGGTGGTTGCTTACTGGCATTTACTGCCGCGATGCACCGCGTTCGACGCGCTGATTGGGCGGCTCGGCGGGTGCAATACAGAAGGACCCGGACGGCAGAACCCGCCGGTACGCCGATAAGGAAGAACGGCGCAAGAAACGACCGTGAGCAAGAGCAGAAGTCGCGAAGGATGGAGCGGGAGTAATAAAACGTTCCCGGCCGTCTGGAAGAGGAGGCAGAACGGAAATGGCGGTAAGGGAGGTAAATAAAACAAGAAAAAAGACGCCCGTCCACAACCCTCTGGCTTCGGTGGGCGACCGGGCAACAACTACTACATCCCGATTTTTTTGTCGTTAGTTGTGTGGCGGCGCTGGGCGGATGCAGGAATTGATTTGGGAGGAAATAAAAATTTATGCACAATCGCACGGTGCACGGCGCTCATTTGATTTTGTTGTGTTATTTCGCCGTCCGCTTTCGCGCACCTACGCCTACGGTTGTGGGGTGCGCAGCTACCAGAAGAAGAGGAAGAAACACGGAAAAGGAAAACAAAATCATGTCCTGGCCCGGGGGCCGGCCCCGGCGAACCGATTGTTAGTGGCACATGGGGTTTTGGGTATTGGTTTTGTTTCATCTTCAACTTTTATTACCACGTCCTACGGGATGAACCGAGCGCGGGGTTGTTAATGAGCGTAATGATGATTTTTGCCCCTCTCGGGTTTTCTCTTGCTGCACTGTGGAGTCGTTACTGCGCGCGAGATGAGCAATATTGGAGGTATTGGTGGGTCACTTAGTTCATGTCGGAGAACTTCCGGAGCCATAATTGTTCGCAATTCTCGGTGTGTTTGAGATTTGCTAGCAACCCATATAGGGGAACCTTGCCGATCGCATCTTTTAGTATGTTTAAATCTTCTCCTATCTTAGGTCTAAAGTCTGCTCCGTCGTTAACATTGATGATGATCTCTACGCAAAGATGTTGAAAGCCATTTGACAGATCATTCATGTGCTCAGTACTCCCATACGCTTCTGAGATATGAACCGTTTCAAAATCTTACGATGATTTTTAAAGGAAGATGTTCGGAATAGTGTTGTGTCTTATGAATCTTTCGACGAGATTCAGATTCATGAGTCTTTCATTTAGGATTCATTCAGATACATTCATGAATCTTTGGAGATTCAAGAATCTAAAAAAATCATGAATCTTATGAATCTCATGAAAATCATGAATCAATTCTCTAGAGATTCACGAATTTCTAGGGATTCATGAATCCTATGAATCTCCATAGATTCATGAATCTATAGAGATTCATAGGTTTCATGAATCTTTAGATATTCATGACTATCTAGAGATTCATGAATCTTTGTTTCTAGGATTCAGATTCATTCATTTAGTTCAAAGATTCATTCAGATTCATGAATCTGATTACGGCCGGAATGCTTGATGCGAGCGAAGGATAAGGAGACTCCGGGAACGTCGGCGGAGGAGTTTTTCCTTGTGGTTTCTGCAGGATTAGAAGGGGATGCGATCGCGTAAACCGCGATTGAAGTGTGCGAGATCTTGTGGGCAGGGTGCGGACATCAACGACAAGGTGGCCGAGAACGGGCTATTACTCAAACTAGTTTGTTTGGTAATCGTTTGTTGTTATATCGCAATCAATTTTCGAGAAGAGTCAACTCGACCTGACAGCTGTCACTTGTGCTAACTCGAACTCAAACAGTTGTCATAAACGCTGCGTGAGAATTCTCGATCCAAAACCTGCAAATGACCTCCGCAGAACCCTCTTCCAACAGAAACTCATACTAAACAACCGAACTGAGGTTAGACATTAGTGAGCCTATAATTATTACATTTCGACTTTATGCTCTGGTCTGGATCTTTCCTGCGTTAGTCGTTTTTATAGAGGCGATAAGATTCGAAGAAATCCTTCCATAAACCCCCCCCTCAGAGAACGATATGATAAATTCGCATCGCACGAAAGAAAACGAAAAGAAAACCCTCCGACAGCGGACTCCTTCGACACCTCCTGATCTCTTCTTCGCGTGGTGTTATGTTATCCCTTCCGACAGGTCGCCACAACAAAAAAGAAGCAGCAGAACTCAGAAACACGCTTCCACCCCCACAATTAGGGGGTCGCTTTTGGCATGTGCTTTTCGGGGCAGTTTTTTTTTTGTTATGTTGGTTGCACTTTTCGCCCGTCTTCGGAAGACAATAAAAAATCTAGAGGAGGTCCGTGATCGTGTGGTCGCGAAAGTGCAGCAATCTGAAGGTCGATCGGACGGCCGGTCGCGCGCTACATTGCATTATAATTATCCATGCGTTTGTTCGCCTTTCGTGGCGTACCTGGCGCCGACCGGGTCGGGGGAGGGGTCCATAACGAGGGTTTAAGAAATTCCTGTGGATGTTGTGGGCGTCCGCCGAAGTGCCGCGCGTTCCGTCTGGCGGCGTCTCACTAACAGTCAACCCGAGTCTTCGGCGGCGCGTTTATTGCATTTACACATTTTGTTTTGGGGGTTTTGGAGTGGAAGAGCTCGCCGTTATAGACGTGCTTTTCTTTTTTCATTGCGTCTCGTGCGTGCTCGATCGGATTGATGGATGCAACATTAGCCGCGCCGTGTCTTGAAACTCCGCTCCGCTCAATCATGCGCCGCGTGGCTTTTGCATGCACGCTGACCGATAACCTGGCCGTCGCTAATGACTCTCCGGCTCCGTGGGAGGAGAAGGACGTGCAGCGGCAAGCAGCGGCAAAAGTTTGGCTTCTTCTCGGCGAGGCTTATCCCGAGGATCCTGGATGGTTGCATGATGCATAGCGCGCGATTACGAGAGAGAGAGAGAGCGTAGGGAAATTAGATGTGGTCGTTGCCGAACGTCGGACGAGCTGGGATAATGATGCAAAAATGCAAAAATTACGGCCGGAATGCTTGATGCGAGCGAAGGATAAGGAGACTCCGGGAACGTCGGCGGAGGAGTTTTTCCTTGTGGTTTCTGGAGGATTAGAAGGGGATGCGATCGCGTAAACCGCGATTAAGGTGTGCGAGATCTTGTGGGCAGGGTGCGGACATCAACGACAAGGTGGCCGAGAACGGGCTATTACTCAAACTAGTTTGTTTGGTAATCGTTTGTTGTTATATCGCAATCAATTTTCGAGAAGAGTCAACTCGACCTGACAGCTGTCACTTGTGCTAACTCGAACTCAAACAGTTGTCATAAACGCTGCGTGAGAATTCTCGATCCAAAACCTGCAAATGACCTCCGCAGAACCCTCTTCCAACAGAAACTCATACTAAACAACCGAACTGAGGTTAGACATTAGTGAGTCTATAATTATTACATTTCGACTTTATGCTCTGTTCTGGATCTTTTCTGCGTTAGTCGTTTTTATAGCGGCGATAAGATTCGAAGAAATCCTTCCATAAACCCCCCCTCAGAGAACGATATGATAAATTCGCATCGCACGGAAGAAAACTAAAAAAGAAAACCCTCCGACAGCGGACTCCTTCGACACCTCCTGATCTCTTCTTCGCGTGGTGTTATCCCTTCCGACAGGTCGCCACAACAAAAAAGAAGCAGCAGAACTCAGAAACACGCTTCCATGGCTTCAGCGGTAGGAATCACAATCGGGCCACCGGGAAGTTGATCCTTTCGCGTTTGCGTAGCGCCATTTGCGCGCTCACAAAGACGTGGCGTTCGACAGTTCGTCCGATCATTGCGACTGCCGGGAGCGAAGGAGAAAAGGAGAGCGCATTCGCTTTTCGTGCTAATTTTATGGCATATTTCCACGAAACCCGAAGCCACGGAACCGAAACCGGCCTCCTCTCTATTAATCAAACAAATCTCCGGCGTTTGATCGCGAGCGCACGCTCGGGCGACGCCCGATAATCCTCCCTTTTCTGTGCGCGGCCGTGATCATGATCGACGCACTAAACGACGGTGGACGGTGTTTAACGCGTCTGCAAACCATAGCGTCCCGTACGGCCGGAATGCTTGATGCGAGCGAAGGATAAGGAGACTCCGGGAACGTCGGCGGAGGAGTTTTTCCTTGTGGTTTCTGTGATTCAGATTCATTCATTTAGTTCAAAGATTCATTCAGATTCATGAATCTGAATCTCTGTTACCCAACACTAGTTCGGAAGAGTTATACGATTGATTATACTGACTTATACTTATCAGACTCGTAAGAAATAATAAGAAATAGAGGAAGCGTAGTAGATCCAATATCCTTGTAGATCTACGATTATCGTTGATTGTTCTATTAGAACATAAGTGTTGGGCTGTCGAAGCCGCCATTCTTCTGTGGTTTCAGGATTTATAAAGCAATTGCGAAGTGAGTTAAATTTTTTAATGCTCGCCAAAAACTCCTCTGCGCTACGTTAATACTAAAAGACACTATTCATTCGTTACATTCTCCTTCTTTTTTGAGAGTTTGACGGCATCTGTTAGGGTCCTATTTGAATGCCTGTAATTGACCCATTTGTAGGGGTTTTCCATCCGTTTCCAGTACATCACGCTATCCTAACCCTTTTCTCGGCTCCTCATCGCATCTATTTCATATCTCCCGCCTAGATTTCATTGAGAAACGAACCGCTCCTCATTCATTAAAATTGTACATTCAAATCCCAAGCCACTTGACCCTTGGCGCATCGCAGTACCTGACCCCTCGGAACATGAAACAGGCGCGCCTCACGCAAACCGTCGTCAGCGTCATCAAGCGGCTAGGTCCGGTGTGTGCGCAAGACAGCATGATTATAGGTCCATAGGTCCAGTCCTAACTCCTTCACCGCCGAGCGTGATCCGAACGGAGGTTGGAACGTAGAAATCTTCTAAAAAACGTCATCATTATAATGACATAAAATAATAATCGTGGCTCCGAAACATGATGCTTTAATAATGATGGACAATTAGATTGGTGATGGTTTTGCTTGTTCGTGGCCCTGGAGTCGTTACTGCGCGCGAGATGAGCAATATTGGAGGTATTGGTGGGTCACTTAGTTCATGTCGGAGAACTTCCGGAGCCTTATTTGTTTGCAATTCTCGGTGTGTTTGAGATTTGCTAGCAACCCATATAGGGGATCCTTGCCGATCGCACCTTTTAGTATGTTGAAATAATCCCCTATCTTTGGTCTAAAGCCTGCTCCGTCGTTAACATTGATGATGATCTCAACGCAAAGATGTTGGAAGCCATTTGACAGATCATTCATGTGCTCAGTACTCCCATACGCTTCTGAGATATGAAATCTTACGATGATTTTTAAAGGAATATGTTCGGAATAGTGTTTTGTCTTATGAATCTTTCGACGAGATTCACATTCATGAATCTTTCATTTAGGATTCATTCAGATACATTCATGAATCTTTGGAGATTCAAGAATCTAAAAAAAATCATGCATCTTATGAATCTCTAGAAGATTAACGAATCTCGTAAATCTCTAAACATTCATGAATATCATGAATCTCTGGAGATTCATGAATCTTTAGGGATTCATGAATCCTATGAATCTCCATAGATTAATGAGTCTATAGAGATTCATAGGTTTCATGAATCTTTAGAGATTCATGAATCTTTGTTTCTAAGATTCAGATTCATTCATTTAGTTCAAAGATTCATTCAGATTCTCGGGGGAGGGGTCCATAACGAGGGTTTAAGAAATTCCTGTGGATGTTGTGGGCGTCCGCCGAAGTGCCGCGCGTTCCGTCTGGCGGCGTCTCACTAACAGTCAACCCCAGTCGTCGGCGGCGCGTTTATTGCATTTACACATTTTGTTTTGGGGGTTTTGGAGTGGAAAAGCTCGCCGTTCTAGACGTGCTTTTCTTGCTTCATTGCGTCTCGTGCGTGCTCGATCGGATTGATGGATGCAACATTAGCCGCGCCGTGTCTTGAAACTCCGCTCCGCTCAATCATGCGCCGCGTGGCTTTTGCATGCACGCTGACCGATAACCTGGCCGTCGCTAATGACTCTCCGGCTCCGTGGGAGGAGAAGGACGTGCAGCGGCAAGCAGCGGCAAAAGTTTGGCTTCTTCTCGGCGAGGCTTATCCCGAGGTTCCCGGATGGTTGCATGATGCATAGCGCGCGATTACGAGAGAGAGAGCGTAGGGAAATTAGATGTGGTCGTTGCCGAACGTCGGACGAGCTGGGATAATGATGCAAAAATGCAAAAATCGTCTTCCAACGGCTAGGAGCCTTTGTCCAGCGGGCAAGGGATGGACCAGAAAATGGCCGTGAAGCTACAGTTCCAGTGGGTGAGTTGTAGGAGCCTTGCAGCAAGCTGGGCGGACTATCATTTGCATCGATTAGAAGGCATGCGTGATTATGCGTATCTATTGGGAGCACGAAGGGAAACGATTGAGCTGTGTGCTTCGGTGTCTGACGCCAATTAGCATTGGTGGGCTAGTGAACGCACTTTTGCGAGCAGTGCGATATCAATTTCATAAACAATCATAAACAATATCAGGATAACAGTGTATAATACTTAAATGCCAAATTGCCTTTGACAAGCCTTATTGTATGTCACTAGTAGTCCATGCGACAGATCGTGATGAACTTTGAAGACTTTTGAGGAGTTATTTGACCCAAATTTTGACTCATTCTAATGTGTACAATATTGAGTACAATGCTCAAAAGAAATCCGTACGAAAACCATTTGGTCGTCTGATAGAAATAGAATCTAGAGATATCATTGCAGACTTGAAGAATACAGTCTAGTCTATCAAGTATCTACATCTAGTAAACCTGAAGACTGGTATTGCTATCATGGCCTTCATTCCATTGTATCGTACAACAGATTGCTTTGAATTTCCAGGATCTCATGATTTCTGGACTATTGCTATTGCTGGACTATTGCTTATCACAAAGTTCATAAAGTAATTTTTATTTCAACGACATATCTTCTCAAAATACAGATTCGCAGTCGTTCACGTGGGCTCCAAAAATGTGACACCCGTTCGTCAAGTT
>KZ068466.1:9080-23736 GCA_002091845.1 Anopheles cracens | reverse complement strand
ATCATTGGAAGAACCAACCAACATAAAAAAACTCCCTACAAAAAAAAAGTGCACACGACCCGTCGCCGGCGGCTGTGACGGGATCACGCGGATGTCTCGTGCCGCACCGCAGCCCGTTCCACGCGAGAATGCATGATTTAATTAATTTTATTTTTCGGTCATCGACTCCGGCCCGGCACGGCTTTATTTACTAAATAAAATGATAAATCGCTGTCGGGGATGCGTCGCGAGCGCGCGCGCGTGGACGCTCCACCGAGTCACACACACAGCCCACGGGAGCAGTCACACACCGGGAGACAAACGAAGCGAATGGGGCGAGAGAACGAGTCGAAACGGAAACACAGGAGTCCGCGTGGACCGATAATTTGTCCGCCCGTGTGTGCTCTAGGGCCTGTGGGCTGGAGCGGGCTCGAAAGTTTAGGTTTCCTTGTGTCGGTTGCTGCCCCTTCGCTAAACGAACTAGTTTATAGCGAACCTGTCGTTATTCTCGGGGTCCCTAATTCTCTAAATGCTCGATGATCCTGCCGGTAACGGGGCTTTCATTCTCACTCGATCCTGCCCTGAAGGATCTCGCACGCCGGCGCTTCTTCGTTCGGCACATTAAGACACTACGCGGCACCTAGGAGGCACCCACGTTGCGCCCCTCTGTTGGTCCTTCGAGCCGGATCCAACGGGTGAGGCGATCATGCCCGCTGGAGGCGGTCGGGCACGCTCGCCCGCTCCTAGAAGACCCGAAACGGGCGGAATTGGTAGTGATTTATACATGTTAGCACGTGATCGCTTCGAATTATGAATAATGATTTGTTTTTATGTTTGCTGTTCGATTTTACGACCCCGGAACCCTCTGGGTGTTGTTTTCTTTCATTCTGCTGATGTTTATTTATATTTCTTAGCGCTCGAGCTTGGCTTTATGGCCGGTTGTTGTTCGAATAATTCGTTCCTGCTTCCCCCCGGAGGGAGAAAGGATCGCTGATGACTTCTGCGGGAGCCAGCGTGCCCGTTTCAGTGTTCGCTGCCCGGTTCGTGTACGCGCGGGATTGAAACATTTCTTTGTCCGCCGCCATGCGAGACGTCCGGCGCCGTTTGTGATCGTTCGGTGATTGATTGCTATCGTCACCCCCGTAAGCCGAACTAAGCCGGAGTCACATCTGTTCCGCCACCAAGCAATCCACCGGTGCCCGTCGAAGAGAACTTTAAATTCAAATCTGACCCCTTTCTGACGTGTAGCGAAGCCCTCCTGCCGGGATAATTAGATCGGTTACGGTTACGGAACGTCGAGGACGAGGGCGAAACCTTCGTGCTAACATCAAAGAGCACCAATCGGCGTGCGTTTTGTTGGTTGGCTGTTATTATGATTATCATTATCGGGTTTTAAAGGATCGGGGAATGGGTTGCGTTTTATAGTTTGATTGCAGGACAAGCTCGAGAAAAAGGTAACATTTGGGTGGGTTGTGGCGCTCCGCTGGCGGACAGATAATGAGCCTCGAGTTTGGGCTCCGGTATCAATTTAGCTTCATCGTCGTGCAAATTCGATGTTTTATTTGGGCGACGGTGGGATGGTGGGACAACAATGTCACATGTGCCTGTTTTTCGGCGCTTCAATCAAAATTGGAGGATAAGATCTTGATGAGTCATGAGGTTTATAGAAGGGTATTCACAGAATATTCTGGAGTTGAGATAACTTGTTTCAAATAGTTCCACGTTAAAAGACCACTGACCGTCTAGTGTTTCCTTATCGAGACTGTTTTTGAGGCTTTAGTTCATTAGAGAAAAACACACCAGAGGTACCACACGAGAGCAAAAAAGAAAAGGAATTGATACTGTATAACAGTTCGAACACCACAAACGATTCTGGCGAACTATTATTTGTTTACCTAGCAATTTACATAATCTGTGGCTGTTTTGCAAACATTGACGATGATGACCCGGTCCAGAACGCTCCGTTCTCGAACGCTACCGACGCTTGGAATGTCTAAAGAAAGCATTTCACCTCGATCACCGCCATCCCATTATAGAAATTCGAATGATCTCGCAAGTATGTAATTCTTCCCATCTCTCGGCCCCCGGATCGGATCGATGCAGTTTAAAGGAAATCAGCGAATTAAATCGAATAACTCACAAATTGCCATTCTCCCTGCGCAAGGAGCCAACGTGCGAAAGACTCCAGAAAAAGGCACACACCGATCGCGCTCGATCCCACAATTTGGTGCCCGAAACGATGGGAAACCTCACCCAGCCCGCCTTCGTGGCTCGCTAGGCTCCGCCACACGGCAGCACGACAGGTAGAGGACGCCTAGTGTCTGAAGTCGGTCCGGGCAAAAACGCACCGCACCAGACCGGAGCTTCCAGCGCTGGTCCGACCAGGGAAACGGGGCGTAACGGCGATGTTTCGGTTTCGGTACGCGGCGCATAACGGGCAAATTGTAGGTGTACGGTTCCCGGTATCTTGGCGTGGCAGACACGCATTAGGTGCAACTTTTCTCCCACGAGCAACAGTGCTGTGCGGTGCGAACGTTTCGGGGTGGTTTTTGTGCAGGCGTCTCTTTTGAACGCAGAGCTGTCTTGGCCAATGCTGTCACTCACTGTTTGTCAACAACGGCGCGGTGTCTCGGAGTGGTCTTGTGCCCACATATTCGCGTCGAACGAATGTCCTCGAGCGGAATTATAGGTTTTGGTCAAGGTCTTTGTCTTCTTGGTTCGTCTTAGCACTCAACTCAATCGGGAGTCAAGGCAATCAGAACGAGAGCATTACCTGCTGAAGGGAAGTTTGAGGTTAGAATATCCTAAGCCAGCACTGGAGCTAATCATCCAAGTGCGTCCTACGTATCCACCCGTATCAGGTTTGAATTCGTGCATTGGCTTACTTCTTCCCGCCGACTCTTCTTAGACCACCGATGGCCGGTGCGGGCCGGTGGAATTGGCAGAACATTTTCGCAGCCAACACCACAGCACAGAACTCCGTCCCCCGCCGTTGCGGGATCATCATCACGGATGATAATTGTCCGGCACGAATGTGGTCGGTCAAAGCGCTGTCCAGGAAACCTAGGAACACCATGGACCGATGGGTTTAGGCATAATAATCGGTAATAAGGCTACCGGAGTTTGGCCGTGTTTTCGTTCCCTTTTCGCCCCGAAACGCCGGCCGGAGTTCGTGTCGCTGTTTTTGTCGACCGTACCCGGCATGCGGAATTCGGATGCCCGTGCAGTTTGCGTGGGAACGGGCTGGCGAGTTGCCGCTGCCAATAAATGCTCCCCGGGCGATCTCCTTCAGGGGAGACCGGGCGGGTTTTTGGAGTAGGTGATTGCATTTATCAGCTCCCCACCTCCCGGGTTCGTCACAGTACACCCCAGGGGGAGGAGGAAGCGAAGGGGGTGTTTGGATGGATTTGTTATGCTCCAAAAACAGCCGATGGCCATCGTCCGTTGCGGGACGGATGATGGATGCGGTCATCCCGAAAAGCCATGTGCAACCATGTGCGAAGAGCTTTGAGGTTGTTGGGGGTATTTTTTTGTTCGCCCACCCCGATGCCGGACCTGTGCCGGATTGTATGCATTTTTAATTCCTACCCCTACCCCCGTTGGGAGGCTCCGGGATGGGATTAATCACAAGTTTGGTTTGTTTGGTTGCAAGCATAATTTATCGTCTGATACAAACGCTATAAAAGGATTATGGACAGCGGCAAAAAAAGCGAACGGAATAAAAATACAGCAACACACATGTTCCTGCCGATTGCCTAGAGCAAGAGTAGTTGCATACAAAGCTGCATCGGGTTGAGAAACAAAAAAACATATCGTTGGAGCTTCGTGCAATACATGTTTTTGTCTCTGTGCTGCGTTCTGTGTACATTGTTTTGGAACATGATCGGTAGTTATTTCGAATTTAAAATTGTACAAGGAAAAAACATCGATATAAAGCACATTAAAAGTGTGTGCGTTGTTGCATTGTCATTACAATGTGGATACATGCTCATAGCCAACATGTAAGTGTTAACATATCGGCGATCTGGTTCGAAGGACCAAATGTTCTAGATAATTCTCTTTTCAAACTAATTACAAAATTAAATGAGGAGTTCATCTCTAGTTTTGAGACGTGGAACTCATATGTTGATTTTTTTAAGGATATGTTTGATTCGTTAGATTGTTGACTGGTTTAGCTTCTAAAACTGATATTATCTATTATAGTCAAGGCTTTCTAGACCTAAGTTCATGATCCCAAGGCTCTTTACGGACCAGGAAGTACTTTTCTGACGAGTTTGACCACTAAATAGGAATTGAACGAGGTTGCTACGAGCTCCGTCTTCAATACTTACTTCCGAAAGAGGTTTGCTGTTATTTAGACTGTTTCTCAGTATCTGATGTTTTAGATGTTTCAATATTTCTCGTTCCAACGCACCAGTCGCCACATGTATAACACTAATTTCTTCATTCTTTACATTATGACCTCCTTAGAATAGCTGGTTTCGAACACAGCGAAATCTATGTTATGAGGAACAAAACAAACTTAGGGATACATGAAAGGTTTTAAGGTATAACACATACCTTCAATTAATATGTGATAATACGAAACTGAATATGGGAGAACCTATGTAAAACCGTAGACGAAGTTCTGAAGAAAATCACTTCATAAAATAGGGTTAATTTCAACTTAGAACTCTTGGCATCTCATTCTAAAAATAAGAAGACCTGCATCTTATTTCGACCACAGCGATGCTCTCAATCCCAACACTGCGATGCGAAAAGAAACGGCACCTCAGAACTATTTGGAACTTTGTCTGCGCCTCTAATTGCCGCAATCGATTCGGGTGACTGACTCCGCTCCACTGCCGATACGATAATGACCGGGGCGGGTGCAATATACTCTGCAGCAATTTTCCAGCCACCGAGCGACTACGGTGCGCACGCAACGCGGCCGTTATTATTAGTCCGTCCGTTGATGATTAGTTGTGCTCCTCGCACTTTGTTGTGCGGTCCGTGCTGGATCGATCCGTCCTCGGCCATCCAGGATCATCAGTGCGCGAGCGGATCTTCGACGCGGCGGACAAACCCCACGCACGTATCGATTAAGCGTTCGCCCCCGGGTGCACTAAAATGGCGCAATACTCCGCTGCTCGCTCGTTACAGTCTGTCCCGGGCGAGGTGCATTTCCCGGAATGCGTCTTAGAGCTGACGCACTGCGGTGCGTAATGATCGCGGCGGACTCCCGCCAGCCCCGGCAACGCGGCAGCACCCGTGGTGCGTACGACGCGATCGCGTCGGAGTTTGCGGCCCAACCGCCGGAGCCGCAATCGACGTTTACAGCCCGCGTGCACTACAATTTGGACGGCGCGATTCGCCCCAAACCAGCACGAGTTTGCGTGTTCGCTTGGGGGAGTGCGAGAAAAATGCCAGAAAAATGGCCTCCGAGCTTGCTTTCCGTGGTTGTACCGGTGGCTTGCAGAAGCCGTGGCGGTGGCCTACCCAGGGTCGCGCAATCGCGTCGGGTTTGCTTCAGCTTGGATCGATGTGAGTTTGAGTCGCCCTCCTCGGGTGCTCCCCGGCGAGTATCATCTGCGGCGACATGCCCCGGACGTCATCGGACGAGCGGGAGGGTCGGGTTTGCGGCAAGATTTGCAAAACTCCGCCGTCGCCGTCGTGCAAACTCCCGGTGGATAATTTGAAACAGGCTCTGTTTTTCTCGCCGCTTTCCTATGAAGCCGAAGAAAACTTACCCGGCCGGGGTCTGGCGCAAGGATAATGAAAGGTATTACACCGGGACGCCGGGTAATGGTCATGAGCTACATTAATTGCGGATAAATTTCACGTAGAAGTCGGTGCCGCCCGCAGCGGGGGCAGCTGCTGCGTGGTAATGTCTAATATTGGTACCGGGGCGAGCGCCGCAAGCGAAACGTGCATGCAAAAGCCGCTCATGGGAACGCTGGAACGGAGTGGATGCCGTGTTGCGAGATTTTGGACAGTTTCAGGTCGAGGATCGGAATTCGGGTGTGCTCTGCATGTGTGATCGTCCTGCGATAATTAAGGGTTTGGGGATCATCCGTGCTCTTCATCGCACAGATATGTAGAAACATATTAAGATGTTCCTGATGGAATATATCTTGAAATCGATAAGCCAGTTTGAAGAAGTTTGAAAAAATTATGTCCATAATATAGGACAAAGTTTTCTTGTGTTTGTCACCCACAAGCGCATTGAATAATCATTGACTCTGCTCGGTAAACACAGATAAAACTAAGCTTACTGACTGGTTATCTTGTTTGGTACTGTAGTTTGTATTCTCCTTCTAATGTAAACGTAAGTAAAAAGTAAGTATAAGTAAAAAAGTGAGCGAAAGTAAGTAGAAGGTAACAGTATTTGAAACATCAGCTCCAAATCGTATCTAAAAGATAGCAGATAATATAAAGTGAATCGAATGTAATCGAAGAAATGTTACTAAACGCCTTTCTTCGTTTTGCATATCTCTTCTCTTCTGCTCTATTCATCATCCTGAATCCTGAGTTCAATCCCGTCACTTCTGTCACATTTATAGCATTTTGTAGCAAGAACCAAAGAACCGGCGTAGAACGTACCAGCACCGTTCAAAGTGTCAGGTGTTGCGACCTCTCTTCCGAGTGGGTTGCAAGTATCCTTTGTACAACAACAAGCCAATCCAGGACGGCGGAGGACGACCACGATGCTCACAACCCCGTGCACAGTGCGCGCTGTGTCATTGTAGCGCGAGCGCAAAATGTAAATAAAGTTATTTTTACGCATGAATAATAGAACAAATTGTTTTCCCAAACCCATCTCCCTGGCGCTAAGGCCAAGGCAAACAGCATTTCAGTGAGCATTAGCTAAAGGATTGTGCGTAGTCTGAAGATAGGGGTAAACAGGATGAATGGGAGAAAAAACCAGCCACCACCACACGTACACTCACCCAGCAGGCGGTCGGAATCGAGAGCACCGAGGAGGGTGAGCGTTAAATGGTATTTCACAGCATGCTATTTGCCGCGGCAGAAGCATAAAATGAACTCGAGCGCACGGTGCAGCAGCCACCGACGCACCAGCGCACTTGAGATGTAATGCTCATTAGCGCTTAGATGAGGAGGGAGACACCTCGGCTCGAGACTCTTCACACGTAATCGGCTTGCTGTAGAATCGTTACGAATCGTTTCTCAACTTAGCAGAGCAACGTGACGGTGCCATTCTTGGTGGATTGTCATACACTAGCTCGAAATGTCAAACCGATGGAAAATGACATGAACTGTTATACGCTGCTTTAGAGTATATAACGGAAGGTATAACAGGATACACTTGTTTAGGATAAGATATTTTAAACCATCTGCTGTAAAAACGTGCCCGATTTGTTTCGGGAGCAATCACTCCCCTTCCCGATAAGGGATTATAACAGAGACACCGTCCCAAGATGGTGGCCTGCAGATAACTCCGAAGTCAAGAACGCACGCTTAACTCGTCCTATCTCCCCCGGTCGATCTGTGGCTCGGGTGCAACGCGGCCAGGTTTTATGGTCTTTTAAGTGCTTAATTAGGTTTATAGTATCTTATCGGCGGGGCTGGTGCGAGTCATCGCGCATATCCTCCGCTCATCGCAAAAACCCATCAAAAGTCGTCGCGCCCGTTAAAGCCGGTTCTCATAATCGGTCGGTCGAGGGGTCGGTTTCGGTTCCGGTCGTTTCCGGCGCTGATGGGATAGTAATACGGGATGCGTTCCTTGTCGCAACCTTCCCATCCGGCAATCGAGCCTATCCAAGGGTGAGCGGAAGACACATTGTTTGAAAAATTTGCCGAGGGGATGCAAATGAGGCGCGGTTTGTGTTGGTTTATGGTCAGTTAGTACAAAACGATTGCACGGAGCTGTCTTTCCTTTGGTTCATCGTCAGTTCAGCCTGTCGTGGGCATTATCACATCAGCGGTAGTGAAGCTCTTGGGCACGTACCACAGCACCGAACGCCGAGTGGTGACGATGATGAAGAGACACGCACGTACACGCGGCATGCAATAGTCCTTAGTGTCTAATCGAAGGCACACTCTCCTTCCGCAAATCTTTGAAAAGAAGCCATCGAAACGCGCATGGTCTGCTTCGACAAAGAGTCGCAAGCGTGTATCCAATTAGATTCCATAAACTAATTGGCTAATCGATGCCGCTTCTTGCTTACCTGGTGGGGTTCTCCTTTTTTTACTCCATTTCACTCGCGGACATCCTTTAATGGCAGATTTTGCTCTGGCTCGAGTGCGCCGAGTGCGTGGACGGTGCTAACTGAACCTAATCGATGGCTGATGGTTCCTTGTTGCTGGTCCAAGCTGGCGCGTGTGCACCCGCGTGCAGTTCAAAAGGCCGCTCGGAGTACTCGGCAGAAAGGGTAGTTATTATCGTGATTAACGGACGCCAGCGAACGTACGCCGGACGGTGGGTTGTGTCTTGTCGGACGTGGCAATGCATCGGTACCGGCGAACCGACAGGATGTAATATTCCTGCGAAGTGTGGAACGTACGTTCGAGTGCGCTTTTTTTTGTTCCTCGCTCGGTATGTAGCAAAAAACATACCGAATGTAGGAAGGTTCTAGCGGCACAAAAGTGCGAAATGCTTCCCGTGCAAAACCTGGAATTAGATGCGAGAGATCAACCATTTCTCATACAACAACAAGAAAAAACGGCCGTTGTTTTGGTAGCGTGGCACGTGGCTGAGGCTCCGGTACAATACCCGGCACCGGCAAGCGGTACGGCGTAATGATACTTTGCCGCTTTCGGGTGCGGGATTGAGCGGTTGAAGTGTTGATTTCCTGACTCGCTGGCCGGGTGAAGTGTTACGTTTCCATTTCGCAGACTTTTTTTAGGGTCCGGGGCGGATATTAGTGGTATGAGATTATATTAGAGTAAACACGCAACCCTCATGTTTAGTCAGTTTCTGCCTGATAAGAAAGTTTATTTTAAAAAATGCTGTAGATTTTACAATGTCGAAATATGAAGTGGTTGGTTGAATTATCTATTTCATTCCAATTGTTTTGTTTTATTTAGTTAATTCTAGTTGTCAAACGTCAACATAACAAACTGAATCACTTTACCACGTTACAGGTCCTTTTCTATTTCTTTTCTACTTTTATATCTGCAGTTTTCATCTGTTCGAAGCTGACGTCGATAACGCCTTTGCTGCGTTTTATCTCTATTGTTTGTTATAAATTTTTTGAAACTTTTATTCTTTTTCATAGCAAGATTACTAGTTTTACTAACTTTCACGTCTTATTTTATTTTTTCCAAAGTTTCGTTGGTTTTAATAAACTTAATCAATGGCTAATGCAATATGGTCTTCCAATTCCGTCTAGTGATAACAGTAGGATGAAAAAAGTATGTATTATTTTGGAGTTATATTCAAAATATTTATGCTATCGTGTTTTCCACACAGAATTCATTACAATTCTTGAGCAGAGCAATATAGATGCATCCATAATCAATCCAAAATATAGATTTTTACATCATTTTTGCAACCGTATGCCCCTTCGTTAGAGGATCAGTACGAGATGCTTGTTTCTCTCAACAATGCGTTCGTTTTTTATTCCCCCATCATGGGAAACCCCTGTTGCAACCGACCATTCGCAATAACCTGCGATGTTTTACTTTTCCATTTTCGGTAACACTATCCCTTTCGGCAGGATATTGATTTCAGGCCACGGTCACGTGTTGCTCGTTGAAATCCATCAACTGGCTCGGCCGTATTATGCCGTAATTAAGTGGTTTTGTTGATATTGGATCAACCGTCAAGCACACCGTGTCCCGTGTCAGCCAGGATCATTTGAGAGAGAGAGGGAGTGGCTGTAAGCACACGGGACGCCGCTCGTTGTTGACGCAAACAGAGTAGCGAAAGCAGCCCAGCCGGAGCCTCCGCATGGATACAAAATAATGTTGGCGCGCGTCCGCACTCGTCCGCACTGACAAGTGCCTCGTGCTTGTTGCGCGGCACGTTTTCCGTTTTTCCAGGTGGCCCGTGAGCCGCGGCTAGTGCCGCTCGATTTTCCTAATTAAGAGTCCTGGGAAAGTCGCGGACGGAAGTCGCACGGTGTGCTTGCGTGTGTGCGAAAATGAGGCGAGAAATAAATTTCTGCGTTTGGCCCCCCTGGTAGGGGAGTTCTTCAGGCCGATGCCGAACTGCCGCCCGACCGAATGACACTTCCGGCACGGGTGGTGCGGTTCCGGAGCGTTCGAGGAAACATGATAAATCAATTTAAAATCTCCGCTTATCCTATAATTTATCAGCCAGCTGATGTTTCCGAACCGAGCGCTGGCGACGTGGTGAAATTCCGAGAAGTTTTAAAACTGTTCCGTCGCGACGACGACGACGTCGATACGGATGACAACCGATCTCGGGCCAAGGACCGCGCTCGGCAAGAAACTCCTTCCGGCAAAATGAGCGCTAGAAGCTGCAGGGCCGGTCGGTGACGGGTTTAGCGGCGGGCTGGTTCCAGTGACCAGTGCGGAAGTTTTTAAGTAACAATCCGTCGTCGTTCGGGTGGTGAACGGTTTGAAATTTCGCACCGCTTGCAGCCATTTTGGTTAACAAGTGCTAACATTCACTCAGCGTCACTCTAATCATGCGTTTTATCGTATCAATTTTCGCTAATTGACTGCGCTACATCGTTTGGGTGGTGGGCGCGCTTGGACAGAAGAGAACAGGTTAAAGTCTCCTTAGTTAATGGATAGTTTTTAAGTTTAGCTGTAATTAGATAGCGTTTCTGGTGGGTGTCTTTTGTAGGAGAGTTGTGTTGGCAGACACAATTACAATATTGCTTGACATTACTTGAAGATCTTCTTAGTCAAGTCAAAAGTAAATGAAAATCTTCTTGAAGACAAATGTCTACTACTGCCAAGGCATAACAATAATTGCTAATAATTTCATAACAATATTTTCTAATAAGTCATAACAACAAATAATTTCTAATAATAATAATTTCTATTAATCTTAACAATAATTTATATAATAGTTTCAATATACAGCTACAATTCATTGTTTTGAAAATTTGCTTCAATGTGTTTTCCAAAGTTTTTGTTAAGCGTTTCTAAAGCGTTTAACGATTACCTCTTGCTTTTTCATATCAACTATATGGTTATCAGGGTTTGAAATCTATTATCAAAACTGCAAAAAGAAGAAAACAGACAGTGCATTTGAATTTCGAAGATAAACTCGCAGGGATAACTTTAACGGCAGTCGTATTTTCCTGGTAAAAATTGAAATACTAGTCCCAAAATTAAAATGATTATATTTCGTGTAAACAAAAGAGAGATGCAGGATTTCATGTTTTTCCTTTGATAATAGAACAAGGATTTGTTAATCTTAAGAAAACCCAGTTAAATAATCTAAGCCTTATTGGAGTGTCTTATCGGAGCTTTTCCGGAACCTTGTAGAAGCCATATTGGAACCTGAATGAAGTCTACAAAGGATTCTTATCGAAGCCTTAGTAGAATCTTATTGGAACCTTATCGGAATGCTAACTGATCCTTATCGGAAGCTTAACGGAACCGTATTGGAACCTTAAGTGTGTTTGATTCTTCTCTAATGCCATTCAAATTATGGGCATGGAATCTGCAAACACAGTAAAAATACCACAAACATCATTCTCCACAGCCCACATGCAACACACAAAACGCATTCCAACAGCCGTCGAAAAACCACCACAAAGCCTATAGTTTTCATTAAATTTGATTAAGCAAACCTATCTGCAGGGGATGCGTTGGGCATCCGAAACGGAGAGGCGCACAGGAAAAAAGAAGAAGAACAAAAAATGAAACAACAAAAAGAATCAATAATGCATGCTTTCGGGCATAATTTATGCAACACCAATCAGCGCCGTCAATTGATGTAACAATATGCACACGTCGCCCAATTTCGGAACGGAAGCCGGGTCCGTGTCGGTGGAACAAGCAGCAGCAGACGCCTCACCCCTTCATTACGCTCATCATTTAGGCGAACTAATGAATAAAACACACCGCGACGCGCACCGCATGCTCATCCACTTCAAATCAATTAAAATATGAAATAAAAATGCCAACGAACCAAAAAGCTATAATTTGGCCGGCACAGCCACACCGAACAGTCAGTCCGTTTTGCATTTGTGCGTCCGATGCGTTCGCGCTTGGCGTGGATTCGTTGCGCCGTTCCTTCCTGGTGCGATTTGATAGGTGTGTGTGTATGTATGTGAGTGTTTCGACTGACTTATTGTTTGCCACTGGAATTCGCACGTTTCTGCATCCAGGTTTTTAGAAACGAAGGTGGCCAAATTGATGAACAATAAAATTATTCCCTCCAAAGACTGAAACCCATTCGCAGCTAATGAACATATCACTCGCGGGCGAACTGCAGAAGAATGCATTTCACACGGTTCGCCAGCGTTCGTTGTTGGCACCCATCAGTGGCTTTTGCATACCGGAGCGCAACCAAAACGCAGCGGGGTCTGCCATCCCGACGCGTGTGACCTGCTGTGGGAGCTCCGACATCGCGGAGGACCTCGACAACCGGCAGGGGTCGGCACGCGCGTGACTCACACAAACGTGTGTGTGTCCGTCTTTAAAACATGCACCACAGGCGATTTTTATGACCCCGGCGCAACAGAAGGCGGCATATCCTTTTTGAGTTTGTCTCCTCCGAACTCCAGCGTTGGGATGCGCTAAACAGGATGCGCTAAAAGTTGCCCACGGCAACGAGCAGTCGCGCTAGCGCGGGTGGACACGGATGTCATACTTTTGGGGGGTTGGTGGGTGGGAGGAAATGAATTAATCACCCTGTGGCCCCCATCCCGTGCGCGTGATTTTCACGTGACGCTCCGCCGTTGAAATCGGCGTTCGGTTCGGTGCTGATTAATTTTATTGCGAATCCCGTGGACCGCCCGTCGACCGCGGTTCGCAAACGGACACCCAAAACAGTCGTATATAATCGTGCCATAAAATTGACGGTCGGCAAGTGGTGACCCATTGTAAACACGGCCGAACGGGTGGGGTCGCTGTGCGCGCGGAACGCAGCTCTGTTGGCACATAAAAGTCAACATGCAAATCCACCGTTTCCTTGTTCCGTTTGCTCGTCGCAGAAACTGGTTTGAAGTCGGAACGGAGTGGAATACAATATAGGCCGATGGTTTGGCATTGGGCCTGGTTTATTGATTTAACGGCCCAGACCATTAAGCAGAGGAAGTTTTTTAATTGATCTTATAGCAGAAGGTGATCATTTGTATAGTTTGTACTACTTTTAAGTTACCACGAAACTTCTGTCTACAAACTAACAACTTTTGCGCCCATAAGAGACCCTGTGCGACGGCAATCATCGTCACTATAAGCCAATTAGACTGGTCATTCCACAAAGTGATGGACAATTTGGACAATGAGATACTATAGGGAACTTCTGAAGTTGATCTGAACAACAGTTACATTAGGACGAAGAAGTTCTAGAAGAAGTTCTGCTAGGAAGGCATTAGGAAGTCCTTCACTACAATGCTGTGCTTCAAGTCTTCAAACAAGTCTTCAAAAATTCGCGGATGTCTCCGATCCCAAAGGGAGATTCTTCTGTAACGAACTTGCCGGACTAAACATGTATCGAATCGATGATCCGGCATATCAGAAAATTGATGGAACTGAATCGATCCCAAAAGAAATGGACTTGGCGTCTACTAACCTGTAATATTTCATAATTTTGGAACAGCTGGCTTCCTCAAATTGCATATACGATCCCGGAAGGATTAGAAATAATCATTTTTTAAAACTTAAACGAGCTGAAAACCGACTTCCATGACTCCTATATCCTCTTAGTCCGAAAGGTTTGGCAACAAAAAGTCTTCAAAACCTGAGCAGAAAAGCTTGTACTGTACATGTTCTTCGACATAGGCAATACAACAAAGTTGGGCCAAACACTATCCCATCGATGTGAGACGCGAATCTCCGTCAAGATCGCGTGATCTCGCTTGGACACTGCGTCCATTCTTCAAAACTTAATTGTCCGTCAACCGTCTGCCCGTACGTATATTCCGACCGTTTGATGATGGATTCGTTCGCAATTATGCGATGTTGTTCTAAAACTGTTGCCTGATCCTAATCCTTCCCCGATCAATGTTTTGATGTGTCATAAAGCTCTCGCGCTGTTCGGCATCTGGTTGCGTGCAGCCCAGCTCGAGCAATCATCTCCTTCCTTTTATCGAATCCCAATCCGCTCCAAGAAAACAAAAAATCGAATAAGACACATAAATCATGCGGAGGTTTTCGGAGGTCTTGTTTTCCCCCCCGAACCGCGATCACCCGTCACACCGGGGACCCGACATCCGTCAGTCGTTCGGTATGTGCTTTTCCGAAACAATTTCGGTATCGATAAATTATCGTTTCGGTGCGTCTTGGTCGCGCTGGCCCAGCCCGATTCGTTATTATAATGATTATCGTTATTATTAAAACTAAATCTTCGCCACGAAATTATAACCCCCTCCTCCGTTGTGGTGTGGGGCCGCGAAGCAGTGCTTCATTCATCGCTGTCACCATTCGATAATGATTATCATCATCATCTGGCCGGCACGGGCCCCTGGTAAACTGTTACCCCGGCTGGGCGCGCTCCAGCGCTCCAGTATAACGTTCACGCTGGAGATTGCGAGCGCGCGAACCAATGGCAACGCACAAGATCACCGCGATCGAAAGCTTCACGGTG
>KZ068464.1:34998-51808 GCA_002091845.1 Anopheles cracens | reverse complement strand
ATCAAAAGAATTCTTCGTCATAAAATGTCATCATTCAACTTTCGGCAAGCGAGACGCTGAAATGTTTTCGGAGTTTTTGGTGTGGCTGCGTGTTGGTGAGGGCCGAGGGCCGAGGGTGAGCGCTGGAGGGGGCACTAGGGGACACGTAACTTCATTTGGAAGTGCCATGTTGTTTGGGAGGGGGCTGCTGCCGTCCGCTGGACTGGAACGCTCTCGGGAGCGAGCGGCGGGTTCCTCGCCTGTGCGGGGCATTGAAGTTGTTCGTTTCCTTCGTGCCGGGCTGCCCTGAAAATTCAACCTGTAGCGCGCATTCCGTCGGTAGGTTTCCATGCTGCGCTCTCCTATCCCCTCTCTCCCTCTCTTTCTCGCTCAGTCCGACGACCATACACTCCTGCGCGCACACATACTCAAACGATCCGACGGCCGGTATGCGTTCGGTTATGATGAGTTTATATACCCAGGGCTAATGAGGGAAAAATGATGGACACAAAATCGCAACCTCGAATCGCGAGGCGGAGAAAATGAAATAAAAATAATTAACAACGAAAACCAGCAGCAGCAACAGCAGGGGCAGCAGTTTAACAGGCCATTGCTGGGATGACATCGGCAACAGGGAAAAGATCAGTCCGCGGGCGACGGGAATAGGATTCGGGCCGGCACGGGAGTCGGGTCAGAGCGGAGGGGATCAAATCGCAACAAACCACAAAACCGGTGACGATGACCAATGAATGCAGTGACGAGTGCATTCTGGCCGGTGGGATGTGCGCAGGACAGGGGCAAGTGCGCAAATGGTGCGCCTTGTACGTGGCGGGTAGCGCACTGCAACACAGAAGTCCCGGCCAAGCTCCCCCCCCCATGAGTTCCACCTCGAACGAGTGGACGCACCTCGTAACGGGTCCCATTTACATTCCGACCGGGTCATTAAACGATTATCCCTAATACCTTAAATAAGTCATTCTTAATTTTTATGTTGTGACCGTGTCTCAATCGTGCCCCCCTCCCTCATATTTAATTCATGGTGCCTAGCGCGCCGGTAAGCTGGTTCGGTATGTTCATGCATTCTTTGTTCGTCATGCTTCGGGTTTCGGGATGGAATGTGTTGTTGATTTCGTTGTAATGTTTCATTTCTAGCAGTTCATCTACTACAAACAGTATCGACACAACCGTTATGAGCCAACATTTTGCTTTTTTTAGTTTGTGTGAATGTTAAAGGTCGAAATAGTTTTGCTAATGCCACAAAAATGCATAAAAAAAACCTGCTAACATCTTCATTTTTGGTTCAGCAATCCAATTAGTCTTTGCAGTTTTATACATTTCAAACACTCAAACTTCAATCATTTGCTATCATTCTATTGGCTCTCGATTTCGCTCCGCATCTATCGATAACTTCAAGCTCTCCTATTGATCCTGCTTGTTGTGATCTGCTGCGCGTTTATTTCCTTTTCTGTCTATTCTTTTCATTTACTTCTGTCCTGTTAAATTCTTCTTCTGTTCTGAAGTGAATTATTTCAAGGTAGTCTTAATAAGTGTGTTTCTTCTGTTTGCATTCTTGTGTATTATCTCATGTTTGTTTGTTCTCATATTAAGTTATTAGCATTCAAGCTACTTCACCATCATTTTTATGAAGTAAGTAAAAATTCATTTAAAAAAACATTTTTCACATTTTTTTTATTCGTTCGATAGTTCATAGTATTAGTCAATTTATGCATACACAACAATACAAAAATGTGAAAGCGTGTGTGTGTGTTTAATCTTTCTTTTATGTATTCTATGCTACCTCCCAGGGCAAACCGCGAATCGCAGAAGCAAACGCCGGTGCGCGTGTAGATAACATTGTATGCAAAAAAGGAATGCTCTTCGGTTCGGTTGAAGACCTGCCATTTGTTTGCTCTTTCACGGGCTCTCTTTTGTGTCACGGTCGAAGGAACTGCGATCGGGCGCACACTCACACACACACACACCGCTCCGAATCATTATGATGATGGCAGCTCGCCGCCGTCGATCGACGAAACGGAAGTGGTGCGGGCTTCCTTTCACAACATGGCGACACCGGACGGCCGGTGGCCGTGCACCGTCCACACCATAATTATCGGTGGTGGCATATACATTTCCAGCCACCGCCGTCCACCGGCGTTATTATTTTCCATCGAGGCTCACGTGCATTTTTTTTCGCGCTTGCTTTTGTTTTCGTTCGCTTCATTCTCTGCCACCCCTTTCATTATGATCGGTTTTGTAATTCTTATATATCGGGCCGCTTTCACGCTGCTGCTTCGACGGGCCGGCTCCTCCAATGGGCAACCGGGGTCGAACCGTGCGAGCGGTTTCGATTGGCCCCCACCGGAACACCGGCTGCAAGCTCCGCCACGTTCGATGCACTTGCCGGGTGCCACTTTGAATACATAAATTAATTGCCCACTGGCTACCATTTTGTTACACATTTACAGCGGCGTGAAACAATGGTGAAATGTGGCGCAGATCACCGACCGACCCTCGTTAGGGACCATAAAGCCATCAAGCGTCTCAGGTCTTGCCGGACCAGCCACACTGATCGCCGATCGCCCAATGGGTGGTAATGGACCTGGTCTGCGTCTGTGTGCATCGGTGCGGTTATACCCGTTGATCCGATCGCGCACCACCGCGTGTGTGCCACTCGCGGAAGATCACATTCCAGCTTTTCCCCTCACACACACGCACACATTTACGGGTGTGTGCGAGCGCAGGGTGTTGCTGGAATCCGATCGACCGGGCAAGACTTCCTGCCGTCCTCTCTGGCGGATGATGATGGTGCTGATGATGATGTGGGGTCCTGTTTTACGCGTGGATATTACCTGATTATCTTGTCGTATCGCGTCGCTGCGCAATCGTATCGCCCGTGAGACAAAGTGCATGGTAGCTAGATTTGAATTTGAATATTTCCTCAGACAAACAGGTCGGATGTGGGTTCGTCGTCAGCCAACCAACCAACGCACCGAAGTCGCTATAATTTTCTGCACGACCGCTACGCACCTTAGTAAGCTGCGCTGGGAACGGGCGGGTACATAAAATGGCAAATTAATTTACATACCTTACGATTGTTTGACTGATCATAGCACAATTTTGCAGGCGAGGTTCTTATGCACCCTTCCCGGGTCTGTCCCCGCACGTCGACGCTCGCTCCACGTCGCGCAGGATGGCTTAAGTGTCTTTCACGGACCACACCACAAGTGGCCCCCGGGGAGTCAACCGTGCGAGTGCATGCCGGTGCGATCGGACGCCATTTTCTCTTCGTGTGGGCATTTTTACACGAACCCGATGCACCGGGCGAACGCGGTGAGGGAGCGTGGTGGGGTTGTATGTGCTGGTGTTCCGTTTTTTTTTGTTGCAAACAACCGTTAATATCGACACTTACCGTGTTCCGTTGCTCCGGCTTCACAAAATGGCGCCGTTGATGATCGGAGCGCGATGACGGTTTCGCATGCATTGTATAAGTCTTTTGTAGCGCGAATGGGGATGATGGTCTTTTGTAAGAATGTGTTTCAACCAGCGTACTTTTCTTATAAGTGCGTCACACACATTTAAGAACTGATCATTGGCTATACGTTGTTTTTTTAATTATTTTTGTTTCGTTTATATGTTCTAGAGGGTGATTTGGAGAGAAGTTCCACACTTGTATTTAGTTTAGGTTTAAATCGTTTATTGTTAAATAAACAGTTTTTTTTATTCGTTCGATAGTTCATAGTATTAGTCAATTTATGCATACACAACAATACAAAAATGTGAAAATTACAATACATGAATATCATGAAGCGATCGTCAGAAATGTTCTTGCATTGATTGGACTAGAATGATCTGCGCCAAATATATGTTTAGTGTAGTTGTGCTGTCTTGCTGTTTTGATGATCACATGATGAGTCAAAATACTATTTACGATAATGAATTCAAACACAACTAGTTCTTAAAACCTTCGTTACAACGCAAGGAATTGATAGATAAGTTTGAATTATGTGACAAAGTAGAATAGAAAAAAAATGTGAAAAATGTTTTTTTAAATGAATTTTTACTTACTTCATAAAAATGATGGTGAAGTAGCTTGAATGCTAATAACTTAATATGAGAACAAACAAACATGAGATAATACACAAGAATGCAAACAGAAGAAACACACTTATTAAGACTACCTTGAAATAATTCACTTCAGAACAGAAGAAGAATTTAACAGGACAGAAGTAAATGAAAAGAATAGACAGAAAAGGAAATAAACGCGCAGCAGATCACAACAAGCAGGATCAATAGGAGAGCTTGAAGTTATCGATAGATGCGGAGCGAAATCGAGAGCCAATAGAATGATAGCAAATGATTGAAGTTTGAGTGTTTGAAATGTATAAAACTGCAAAGACTAATTGGATTGCTGAACCAAAAATGAAGATGTTAGCAGGTTTTTTTATGCATTTTTGTGGCATTAGCAAAACTATTTCGACCTTTAACATTCACACAAACTAAAAAAAGCAAAATGTTGGCTCATAACGGTTGTGTCGATACTGTTTGTAGTAGATGAACTGCTAGAAATGAAACATTACAACGAAATCAACAACACATTCCATCCCGAAACCCGAAGCATGACGAACAAAGAATGCATGAACATACCGAACCAGCTTACCGGCGCGCTAGGCACCATGAATTAAATATGAGGGAGGGGGGCACGATTGAGACACGGTCACAACATAAAAATTAAGAATGACTTATTTAAGGTATTAGGGATAATCGTTTAATGACCGAGAGAGAGACACTCTACCGGTACTTTCCTCTCATTACCGAAACATGTGTACATGTCAAGGGCCGGCTCGGTTCGTCATTCGTCCGTTCGTCGGGCGTCCGTCCTTCTCGATTTCCCACATGCTCCATCATCATTGGCTTCCCCCCTCCCCCTCCCCATCGTAAATCGCTTCGATCAAAAATTCTGCATGCACACATGCACACGGTGCGAGCGTGTGATCGTTTCGAGTGAGAGCAAACACCGAGAAGGTGAAGCTTTTCATTTTATATGGCGTTAAAGAGAAAATTTTCACCGAACGGAAAGGGGACGGCACGATGGGGAAGAGAGAAGGGAATGAGGTTTACTGGGCTGGAAGCCATCACCATCGTCATCATCATCATGATCGGGCCGCCGCGCACACAACACAATAGGAGCGGTTTTTATGTATCCCGAGCTTCCCGAGCATAATACGTGAGCCTCGATGGAAAATAATAACGCCGGTGGACGGCGGTGGCTGGAAATGTATATGCCACCACCGATAATTATGGTGTTCGATTGCACGGCCACCGGCCGCCCGGTGTCGCCATGTTGTGAAAGGAAGTCCGCTACCACGCACGCCTTCCACCCGGGCTATGTGAGGCCGCACCACTTCCGTTTCGTCGATCGACGGCGGCGAGCTGCCATCATCATAATGATTCGGAGCGGTGTGTGTGAGTGTGCGCCCGATCGCAGCTCTTTCGACCGTGACACAAAAGAGAGCCCGTGAAAGAGCAAACAAATGGCAGGTCTTCAACCGAACCGAAGAGCATTCCTTTTTTGCATACAATGTTATCTACACCGGCACCGGCGTTTGCTTCTGCGATTCGCGGTTTGCCCCGGGAGGTAGCATAGAATACATAAAAGAAAGATTAAACACACACACACGCGCAGAGAGAGAGACACTCTACCGGTACTTTCCTCTCATTACCGAAACATGTGTACATGTCAAGGGCCGGCTCGGTTCGTCATTCGTCCGTTCGTCGGGCGTCCGTCCTTCTCGATTTCCCACATGCTCCATCATCATTGGCTTCCCCCCTCCCCCTCCCCATCGTAAATCGCTTCGATCAAAAATTCTGCATGCACACATGCACACGGTGCGAGCGTGTGATCGTTTCGAGTGAGAGCAAACACCGAGAAGGTGAAGCTTTTCATTTTATATGGCGTTAAAGAGAAAATTTTCACCGAACGGAAAGGGGACGGCACGATGGGGAAGAGAGAAGGGAATGAGGTTTACTGGGCTGGAAGCCATCACCATCGTCATCATCATCATGATCGGGCCGCCGCGCACACAACACAATAGGAGCGGTTTTTATGTATCCCGAGCTTCCCGAGCATAATTGCGGGCGGGGTAAGTTGGGGTGAATGCAGCTGAAGCACACACACACAAGCCGCAAAAACCGGAGACAGCGCCGCTAAACGCTGATTTCCCTCATCCATCATCGTCCGAAACTGTCCCCGGGGAGGGGCTCGAAATCATTTGCATATCGGTGCACCGACATTCCACAATCGCGCAGGCCCCGGTCACATACATACGCTATGATGATATGGTTTTCCCCTCACCGCGTTCGAAGACGTATTGATCGTTGCGTCTGAGTAATGCGCCTCTAATAATTACGCTTAATAATAAACCTAAACTAAGTGAGTGATTTATTGAGGAGGCACGTTTAATGTTATTTTATGTTTTACACTGCGCCCGTTTCACTCTCCGCAATCGTCCGGCTGAGTTATCGTGACAATTTTTAAAATGTGAGAAGTTTACCCGTAACATGGTGGAGCAGCTTGGTGTACCTTTGTTGCAAGCACAGAAAACAAAATGGCCTCCATTGTAGTTTGCATTCCATGGTTTTTGCTACAGCGTGCAACTCTTCCACGGCTGAAGCCGTTACTCGTCACGGTCCACTGGGTGGGGGCGCATCGCACCGGCTGGTGTCGTGGTATCAATAGGGATATGATGCTAATTTTTCGTAGCCACCTTCTTCCGCTTGGGAACGAAGCAGACCTGGTGTGAAGCGAGTGCAAAATTTTAATCCAACGGCAGATGCTAGCCTCAAGCATCTAGATTCCGTGCAACCTTTTTTTGATTAATTTTAACTTTATGGAGAGTGCTCATGCGAGAGATTCGGTTTGGTTACGTTGAGGCATAGGTGGAACTGAGAAACGTCATAAATTTACTATGTTATGATGCATTCTATATGAGGGATGGACAAAAACTTGATAAAAAGTGGTAATGAAGCAGTAGCCGACGGTTTTGAGCATTTCTGTTTGATAGAAGTGCTCGGTTTTAACTTGTGTTGCTATTCTATAGACTATTCTTTTCTATAGAAATATGCTTAAGCTCAAACGCAGGGGTACAATTAAAAGATATACAAGTCAAATGACTTGCATATTTTTAATGCTGTGCTGGTTAAAAATGTAAAAAAAACATAAATGCTATTCAATTTCTAAATGTAATTTTATTTAAATGCCATTACTTTCTAATCAGTTTACGTTTTATTAATAACTACAGTTTGTATGTCAAATATCTTTTTTTTGACTTTTTTCGGTTTTTCGCTTCATATGCACCATTATTAGGATTTTTTTGTATATCTCAGTTTTATCTGATGAAGCTTAGTTTAGTCATGTTTTATGTAACTGCTTTGCTAGGTTCACCGAATGAAATTCCTTAAACGATGCGATTGATATGCGTTTCAAGGTTTTTATAAACAAAAGTTGGTGTGTCGGAAGAAATAGAAAATCTTGTATAAAAAGTAAAGAATTTGCCAAAACTTCATAGCATATCAATATTACTCAGTATTGTTGTAGCAACAGTTTGTGACTAACTGTTGTTGCATGAATAATTTTATCATAACCCTGAAACTTGATGTTATATTCCTATATGACTTATAACATATGATTTATATTTAAAAAAATCAAAACCGTTCGTTGTTTTTCGGTGCCTGGAGCAGCATTTTAGATACTAGACACCAAAAGATGCTTTAACTATAAGATTCTAAATTAAAATAAACTTGAAAGCTGAAGTAAATGCATTCAGGTTCTTTTTTTGTAAAAATCATTCCGATGTCCCAAAAACCGCAATGCGATATGCTCAACATCTGAATGTTACTGTATGATCCAGCGGATAGATAGTGGAAGAATGAACGACAAAGAGAGAGAGAGAGTGAGAGAGAGGGAGGGTGTGCAAAAAAAACTGCACACACACACACAACATCTCAACACTGATCTCGATCTCTCGGGCTCCGTTTGTAGACGAAGGCTTCCGTGGACTCATTTTCGCTCTTATTTTATCCCAGTTGTCGGGCGTTTAAGGGTTGATTTGGTTGTTTTTTTTGTTGTTGCGGTTGTTGTTGTTGTTTGTTTTACTTCTTATTTTCCCAGCTTGCCAGCCCGCCCCGTCCGTAATGAAATGTTTTGCTCTTGTTTATTTGTTTAATTTTTGTTGCTGTTGTTGCCATTACCCGTGTATGTTCTGCAGCGCGCGCGCGCTCGCGTAGCGGCGAGAGGGGGTGCCGGGCGGGAGCGGGTTGGCTTATGCTCGTCCTCATTTCATGCTCAGCATGATGCATTGTGCCGATCCGGTTGGTTGTAGCTCTGTGCTAAATATCTGTCGACGAGGGATTCCAGTCCCTAAAGGGAAGCGTTTCATCGTGCACACTCGTTCACGCTACGGTTCCTGCCGTCCGGCCTCTCAGGGGCTCCCTCGCGGCGTCGGCTCCCCACCAAAAACTCCGAAAACATTTCAGCGTCTCGCTTGCCGAAAGTTGAATGATGACATTTTATGACGAAGAATTCTTTTGATACATTTATTTCGATGGACTTCTTCGGTATTCGGTTCGCCTCGCCGTCCTCGCGCGGGGTCCTGAGAACCGCCGACCGGTGGGCTCGCCGCACACACACACACCGGGGCGGGAGCAGCGAAGCGAAGGCGTCCGCTCTACCGGGCGGGAATGGTTCATGTTGTTTTTTCGGTGAATTTCATTCCTTCCGTATTCCGCGCCCGCATCCGTGGATGGCTCCATCCAAGTGTTGAGCTCCTGGTGGGAAGAGACCAGCGGATAGATAGTGGAAGAATGAACGACAAAGAGAGAGAGAGAGACTCGTCACTGCATTCATTGGTCATCGTCACCGGTTTTGTGGTTTGTTGCGATTTGATCCCCTCCGCTCTGACCCGACTCCCATGTCGGCCCGAATCCTATTCCCGTCGCCCGCGGACTCATCTTTTCCCTGTTGCCGATGTCATCCCAGCAATGGCCTGTTAAACTGCTGCCCCTGCTGTTGCTGCTGCTGGTTTTCGTTGTTAATTATTTTTATTTCATTTTCTCCGCCTCGCGATTCGAGGTTGCGATTTTGTGTCCATCATTTTTCCCTCATTAGCCCTGGGTATATAAACTCATCATAACCGAACGCATACCGGCCGTCGGATCGTTTGAGTATGTGTGCGCGCAGGAGTGTATGGTCGTCGGACTGAGCGAGAAAGAGAGGGAGAGAGGGGATAGGAGAGCGCAGCATGGAAACCTACCGACGGAATGCGCGCTACAGGTTGAATTTTCAGGGCAGCTCGGCACGAAGGAAACGAACAACTTCAATGCCCCGCACAGGCAAGGAACCCGCCGCTCGCTCCCGAGAGCGTTCCAGTCCAGTGGACGGCAGCAGCCCCCTCCCAAACAACATGGCACTTCCAAATGAAGTTACGTGTCCCCTAGTGCCCCCTCCAGCGCTCGCCCTCGGCCCTCGGCCCTCACCAACACGCAGCCATACCAAAAACTCCGAAAACATTTCAGCGTCTCGCTTGCCGAAAGTTGAATGATGACATTTTATGACGAAGAATTCTTTTGATTAAAAAAACATTCTATGCAATTTCAATAACACGATAAAGCTTGTATTATTTTAAAAGATGTGTTACTGGAGATGTCTTCACATTAAAATCACTTTGAATTACAAAAAGAGAAATAATGTAAGGAAAATGGCTACGAAGTAATGTGATACAAAATAAAAACTATCAAATCTGTTTCATGTATGATTTCAAAGATTCTTTTCAAAAACCGAGCCTGTGTGAGGAATACTGCAACGTTCGGTTACGTTTGCAAAACAATTCCAACACATTAACGCACGAATACTTCCCACCGACCGCAAAAAGCAGCAATCGCGAGCGGCCGCCATTTCATCGCGAAATCATCGTTCGTCATGGATGGTCATGGATGCATCCTTTCATGGTGGCAGCAGACGAGCAAAGGAAGGATGGTGTGTGTGTGTGTGAGTGTGTTCTTAATTTCATCCGATCGCCAAAGAAATATTTTCCCTAGGGTAGGCTTGGCCGGGACTTCTGTGTTGCAGTGCGCTACCCGCCACGTACAAGGCGCACCATTTGCGCACTTGCCCCTGTCCTGCGCACATCCCACCGGCCAGAATGCACTCGTCACTGCATTCATTGGTCATCGTCACCGGTTTTGTGGTTTGTTGCGATTTGATCCCCTCCGCTCTGACCCGACTCCCTCGTTTCGGAGTCGGAGTCGGAGAGCGGCCCGGGCAGCTGGTGCCGGAGTTGCTGAGTAAATTAGAAGATGATACCCTCTTCAGGCCCGGGGCTGAGAAAAAAGGAAACGAGCAGTTTTCCGTGTTCCTAGGTGATGGATTAAAGTGTGACTGCTAGAATGTGTGTGCTTGTGTTCGGATGGGAAGTTTTCGTAGCAACATTGATGAATCTTCCCTCTCGAGCCGCCTTCCCCCTTCCCCCCCCCCCCCCCCCCCCCTAAGTTGAGTTGTTGTTGGCGCTGTGATTCACGGAAAGATCTTGGAAAGAAGCATGAATTCCGTCCTACGAACATTGATCGCACTAGTATATGAATCTATCGAGCAATTCTGATCCAATTCAAAAAACGGTTGGCCCCCCACCCCGAGAGCGACCACCGCTCACGTTGCTTTCCGTGTTCTCATTTCGCTCATTTTTCCTTCCCAACGCTTTTCGATGATATCTTCGAGCTGGCTGGCCCCGAAGGTAATTGGCCCCGAGCGCTTATCCGCGCGCCGTTCACCGCCAGTACCGTTCCACCGGTTGATGTAGATCGCACCGTCGGTCGGTCGGTGCGCGATTTAGATGTAACAAGCACGCGGTACCACCGGCATTGTCAGCGTACCCCCAGCGGACGCAGCCGATGCCCGAGCGTGCCCTGCGCGATCATTTAATATCCTCACTCAACGAGTCGATGAAAATAAAAGTCAATACTCCCCGGCTTTCCTCCTGTGTGTGGTGTGCGCACGGGACCGACCGGCGAGAGGGTATGGCGCAAGTTATTAATAGACTTTTCGGGTCATGGCATTGGCCTTTTGGCCATCGGCTAAGGCTTCCCTTCACCGGCCGGGACCGGGAGCGGGGTCCGCTTAGGAAGAGTGCGACGCCGCCGTCGCCGTCTGCTCTTGTGCTGTCATTCATCGCTGAAGCGCTCGCTGGTGAATTTGGCGTTTGTTGTTTCGGATCATGAACCGTGCGGAGGTGAAAAAGACAATCTTCGGGCGCGCGTCATCAAAGCGGGCGAGTACGGTGCCTGTATGCTATGCTTTTCGATCAAAACCGTTCGTTGTTTTTCGGTGCCTGGAGCAGCATTTTAGATACTAGACACCAAAAGATGCTTTAACTATAAGATTCTAAATTAAAATAAACTTGAAAGCTGAAGTAAATGCATTCAGGTTCTTTTTTTGTAAAAATCATTCCGATGTCCCAAAAACCGCAATGCGATATGCTCAACATCTGAATGTTACTGTATGATTACATCCTTTTATAAAGTAAAAATTTTATCTTTTAGAAAAACAGCTTAAACAATTCAAACAACATGAAATGTTTTTTGTAAAGTCAAAGGCTTAAAGGACATGCTATATATAACGTTTCATTGTTTTCAAGGAGAAGTTGATGAAATAACGTTTTACAGATTTCGTAACAGATGAAAATGTATTCGAACAACTAAAAGATCAAAATTGCATGATATGTAAATATGTAAATATATGAACTACATTTAAAGTTTCACAAACACACAAGATCCTAAACTGAAGTGTCTCAAGTGAAGAAAAAGCTCAGAAACAAAAAAAAAAGTTTTGATAAGTTGAGTTGTTGTTGGCGCTGTGATTCACGGAAAGATCTTGGAAAGAAGCATGAATTCCATCCTACGAACATTGATCGCACTAGTATATGAATCTATCGAGCAATTTTGATCCAATTCAAAAAACGGTTGGCCCCCCACCCCGAGAGCGACCACCGCTCACGTTGCTTTCCGTGTTCTCATTTCGCTCATTTTTCCTTCCCAACGCTTTTCGATGATATCTTCGAGCTGGCTGGCCCCGAAGGTAATTGGCCCCGAGCGCTTATCCGCGCGCCGTTCACCGCCAGTACCGTTCCACCGGTTGATGTAGATCGCACCGTCGGTCGGTCGGTGCGCGATTTAGATGTAACAAGCACGCGGTACCACCGGCATTGTCAGCGTACCCCCAGCGGACGCACCCGATGCCCAAGCGTGCCCTGCGCGATCATTTAATATCCTCACTCAACGAGTCGATGAAAATAAAAGTCAATACTCCCCGGCTTTCCTCCTGTGTGCGGTGTGCGCACGGGACCGACCGGCGAGAGGGTATGGCGCAAGTTATTAATAGACTTTTCGGGTCAGTTGGCGTTTCGTTGGCTTGTTTGATCTCTCTAGCCACGGCTCTGGGCACTGGGACGGAGGCACACGCACCCGCGACTGCGGAACGTTCTTCCAACCAAACCCGCTCGGACGTCGGTGTGTTGGTGTCCGGTCGGTCGGTTTGATCGATTGGACCCGTGGACCGCCGCCGGAGCCGTTCCGCAGTGTGGACAACTCTCGCGGGAGGCCATTTAAAACTCTCCATTTTCCAGTGGTACCCGGGCATCCCGGGAGCAGGGGGGGGAGGGGGATCCTTGGAGCAAAAATGCCAACACGATAAATCACTGAATGACGGGTTATGGTTCATTTATAATTCATGCATCGTCCACCGCGCTTGCGTGTTGCGCGTATGGTGCGTATCGAATCGTGGTAGACGATGGCGTTGGCGTAGTGTTGGCGCGCGCGCGCACTCACATACTACCCAGAAACGACCACCGGTAACGTGTAGAACGAGAACCGGCAGCCCGGGCGCGGATGAAAAACGAAAGACTCCAAGCGACGAACCCCGTGCGTTCTGCCGTGGTCGTGGTTAGTGATCGATCGGTTTTAGTTTGCGAACTTCGAGCCCCTGGAGGCTTCGGACGGTTCCAAACTGTTGCAACGACGAGTGGTGTGTCCTGGGGAAGAGCTGGGGCAGTTCACGTCCTATCACAAAAGAACACGTATCGCTGAAATGACTAGGGAAAGGACGAGGAACCAAGGTCACTACAAAGTTGCCACCGGTCACTCATCAACGCAGGGAGCAGCGGCAGCAACAATTTCTCCCAATCACATCCAGCACAAACACACCGACGGTCCTCAACACACTTCAACGTTGCACCCTAACGTGGAGAAATGCAGTTTTCACAAGGGTGCACGGCCCTGCGAAGGGTGGGATTTTGTTCCACCTGAGCGTTGCGGGCAGCAGTTCTCACACAGGAAACCATTCATGGAATCCGTTCCGAGCAGACGAATCGATTCGCGCTAAAGACGCGTACGCGATTGCATACAGATGTGTGAACGCGCCAGAAGAATGATTGAGGTCGGGCTCCGCACAGTGATCGCGTCTTCGTTGGGTGCTGTTGTTTGCAACACGGTGCTTAGTTATGACAATACACGAAGGAATTCATGTCTTTTGAGGCAGTATTTTCACTTGGAAGAAGTATGATGTTGCTAGCACATTTGCTGTTATGAAAAAGATATTTAAAAGCTTGCTTTGTAATGAAAATGAAACTGTTGAACAAGAAGAATTGAAAGCTTTTTTCTACACATGGCTAGAACTTGCACAAAACATCGATTTCAATGACTAATCGACTCTTAATTTTGAGGGAACAATATGACATTACCTTCTATGCGATTTAATAGCCAAATAAAGTCGACTTTTGTAACAAAACAAACAAAATTAATTTCGAAGCTTTTTGATCACTGTGCCTCACATAGTAAGCCTAAGCTGTCCACGCGACCATGGCTTCGCAATTCGCCAAAATCCACCACAGATCGCGACGTGTGATCGTGGCCACTCGTTCGCCCGTAGCGGGAGGCCATTTAAAACTCTCCATTTTCCAGTGGTACCCGGGCATCCCGGGAGCAGGGGGGGGAGGGGGATCCTTGGAGCAAAAATGCCAACACGATAAATCACTGAATGACGGGTTATGGTTCATTTATAATTCATGCATCGTCCACCGCGCTTGCGTGTTGCGCGTATGGTGCGTATCGAATCGTGGTAGACGATGGCGTTGGCGTAGTGTTGGCGCGCGCGCGCACTCACATACTACCCAGAAACGACCACCGGTAACGTGTAGAACGAGAACCGGCAGCCCGGGCGCGGATGAAAAACGAAAGACTCCAAGCGACGAACCCCGTGCGTTCTGCCGTGGTCGTGGTTAGTGATCGATCGGTTTTAGTTTGCGAACTTCGAGCCCCTGGAGGCTTCGGACGGTTCCAAACTGTTGCAACGACGAGTGGTGTGTCCTGGGGAAGAGCTGGGGCAGTTCACGTCCTATCACAAAAGAACACGTATCGCTGAAATGACTAGGGAAAGGACGAGGAACCAAGGTCACTACAAAGTTGCCACCGGTCACTCATCAACGCAGGGAGCAGCGGCAGCAACAATTTCTCCCAATCACATCCAGCACAAACACACCGACGGTCCTCAACACACTTCAACGTTGCACCCTAACGTGGAGAAATGCAGTTTTCACAAGGGTGCACGGCCCTGCGAAGGGTGGGATTTTGTTCCACCTGAGCGTTGCGGGCAGCAGTTCTCACACAGGAAACCATTCATGGAATCCGTTCCGAGCAGACGAATCGATTCGCGCTAAAGACGCGTACGCGATTGCATACAGATGTGTGAACGCGCCAGAAGAATGATTGAGGTCGGGCTCCGCACAGTGATCGCGTCTTCGTTGGGTGCTGTTGTTTGCAACACGGTGCTTAGTTATGACAATACACGAAGGAATTCATGTCTTTTGAGGCAGTATTTTCACTTGGAAGAAGTATGATGTTGCTAGCACATTTGCTGTTATGAAAAAGATGTTTGAAAAGCTTTCTTTGTGATGAAAATGAAACTGTTGAACAAGAAGAATTGAAAGCTTTTTTCTACACATGGCTAGAACTTGCACAAAACATCGATTTCAATGACTAATCGACTCTTAATTTTGAGGGAACAATATGACATTACCTTCTATGCGATTTAATAGCCAAATAAAGTCGACTTTTGTAACAAAACAAACCACGCACCCGCGACTGCGGAACGTTCTTCCAACCAAACCCGCTCGGACGTCGGTGTGTTGGTGTCCGGTCGGTCGGTTTGATCGATTGGACCCGTGGACCCGTGGACCGCCGCCGGAGCCGTTCCGCAGTGTGGACAACTCTCGCGGGAGGCCATTTAAAACTCTCCATTTTCCAGTGGTACCCGGGCATCCCGGGAGCAGGGGGGGGAGGGGGATCCTTGGAGCAAAAATGCCAACACGATAAATCACTGAATGACGGGTTATGGTTCATTTATAATTCATGCATCGTCCACCGCGCTTGCGTGTTGCGCGTATGGTGCGTATCGAATCGTGGTAGACGATGGCGTTGGCGTAGTGTTGGCGCGCGCGCGCACTCACATACTACCCAGAAACGACCACCGGTAACGTGTAGAACGAGAACCGGCAGCCCGGGCGCGGATGAAAAACGAAAGACTCCAAGCGACGAACCCCGTGCGTTCTGCCGTGGTCGTGGTTAGTGATCGATCGGTTTTAGTTTGCGAACTTCGAGCCCCTGGAGGCTTCGGACGGTTCCAAACTGTTGCAACGACGAGTGGTGTGTCCTGGGGAAGAGCTGGGGCAGTTCACGTCCTATCACAAAAGAACACGTATCGCTGAAATGACTAGGGAAAGGACGAGGAACCAAGGTCACTACAAAGTTGCCACCGGTCACTCATCAACGCAGGGAGCAGCGGCAGCAACAATTTCTCCCAATCACATCCAGCACAAACACACCGACGGTCCTCAACACACTTCAACGTTGCACCCTAACGTGGAGAAATGCAGTTTTCACAAGGGTGCACGGCCCTGCGAAGGGTGGGATTTTGTTCCACCTGAGCGTTGCGGGCAGCAGTTCTCACACAGGAAACCATTCATGGAATCCGTTCCGAGCAGACGAATCGATTCGCGCTAAAGACGCGTACGCGATTGCATACAGATGTGTGAACGCGCCAGAAGAATGATTGAGGTCGGGCTCCGCACAGTGATCGCGTCTTCGTTGGGTGCTGTTGTTTGCAACACGGTGCTTAGTTATGACAATACACGAAGGAATTCATGTCTTTTGAGGCAGTATTTTCACTTGGAAGAAGTATGATGTTGCTAGCACATTTGCTGTTATGAAAAAGATGTTTGAAAAGCTTTCTTTGTGATGAAAATGAAACTGTTGAACAAGAAGAATTGAAAGCTTTTTTCTACACATGGCTAGAACTTGCACAAAACATCGATTTCAATGACTAATCGACTCTTAATTTTGAGGGAACAATATGACATTACCTTCTATGCGATTTAATAGCCAAATAAAGTCGACTTTTGTAACAAAACAAACAAAATTAATTTCGAAGCTTTTTGATCACTGTGCCTCACATAGTAAGCCTAAGCTGTCCACGCGACCATGGCTTCGCAATTCGCCAAAATCCACCACAGATCGCGACGTGTGATCGTGGCCACTCGTTCGCCCGTACGCTGAGCCGCATATTAATAAGCCCCTCGTTGCCAGCCAGACCATCCCGGCCGGGCGGCCATCGCGTTTCGCGGAACGGGCCGACCGACGCGCTACCGAGTTGTCTAAAGTGTCAGAAGTGATTCGTACGCGTTGGTGGTTTCAAATCAGTCGCATCCGTCGCCAGAGTCGACATTCTCGCGGG
>KZ068459.1:26377-42044 GCA_002091845.1 Anopheles cracens | reverse complement strand
AAAGGATAAAGCAAACAAGCTGTTTTATGAATTATATTTTATTTTGTAGCTTGAGAATATAGTCACATAATGGGGATTTTGAAGCTTTAAAATATTCATTTTTCCTTTAAAAAAAAATGTGACAGTCAAATAAAAAATCATAAAGTTATGTCCTTTCATTGGCGCACATTACTAGACATTTATTTAAAAATCATTCTACATATCTACTTTTGCAAGAACTACAATCATTAATTTTATTTTATTCAATATTAGAATATTAACACTAACGCACAAATCTGCTGTCAATTAGCCGAAAACGGTTACAGATATTGACAAACGGTTCTTACCCAAAGTCTTTCATTTTTGCAAAGTTTTTTTGAAAGGATTTTCAAAAATTTAAAAATCTAATTTAATTTAATTGTGCATTATGCTTTTTCAAGTCATAATTGACCAATTTTTTTATTATTCAAATAGAAAAATATTTTTTATTCGGTCTACACGATTTTCCATAGCTTCTGCAATTGACACGTGGCTTTCTGTATGAAAATACAGTAGGAGTGGATATACAAAGTGTTGCCATTTCCACAATTTTGATCGGCTAAATTTTGTTTTTTTTTTCGTATGTTCTGGTCCACTATATGCCATTTCATAGAATTTAATCTCTAAAAACTTTTACGTATAGTTAAGAAAGTTTTTTTTAATATTTTGACGTTAGCGGATTTTTACTAGGGGGGAATAGTTTGCGCACAACTGGTGTAAATTTCAGTCCAATCGGTCAATAATTGCCAAAAACAGCCTACTAGGCATCAATTGACACCTCGATTTGCACCAAAGGTGTATCCGGTCCATTAGACCGAAAGTGTTAGGTTATATGTATCAGTCTTAGTCACAAGCCATCATTCTGATAATTATGCAACAGATTATCCCACATATTCGATCAAAATCAATTCCAACATTGAATTATTTCTCCATTGAAACAAAACAGGAGAACAAATGAAGAGCGTAACATCACATTGTATCAATTTCCCGGACGCGGTTTGTTAGTAATTCTTGTTGTATAGGAATTTCATAAATTTAAAAATCAAATTTAATTTAATTTTAAAATTATAGAAGGCTATTATTTAAAATTATTGACCGATTGGGCTGGAATTTTCATCAGTTGTGCACAAACTATTCTAGTTTTATAATCCGTCAAGTTTGTGACCTTACCCCATCTCGTTTGCTCCCCAGCCCCCCTAAAGTAAAAATCCGCCGACGATAAATTTTTAAAAACCTTAAAAACTATACGTAAAAACTTTTCGAGTGTAAATTGTTTGATTGGCTTCTCTTTTAAAACAGGAGAACAAATGAAGAGCGTAACATCACATTGTATCAATTTCCCGGACGCGGTTTGTTAGTAATTCTTGTTGTATATCCCCGAAAACACACTCCCGGGCACGGTTACAACATAGCCGCCGTCCGTTCAACCAACTGCAATCAGCAACCGTCGCACCTGTTCGCTTCCCGGTACGTACTGCGGGGCATCTTGATGCAACGGTAAATGAAGTTCGAAACATATTGCCCACGCCAGTCGCCAGTGCGCATTCGGCACCATGCACCATGTCCTCGCAAACACTGACGCACGGTTCACAGCGATGGAGGCGCCCGGTGCCCGTTGTCTAAGTGCGAAACGAATCACATGGCTCACGCAGACCGCACCGCAACGCTGCACTGCACTGTACCGTAGATAATGGAACGCCTCCGAATCGTGGTACACACCCGAATCCGGCGGGGGCGGTAGCAGTAAATAAATACCTATTAACAAACCGGTACCGCCGGAAAACGACGTTGTCGAGTGTGAATTTTTGGACAGTACCTATATTAGACCGCTGCGCTGCTGGCTGCCCCTGTGCGCCAAGGCGGGAGGATCCATGCCATGGCGGGGTGCCATTTTTGTGGACCGAGCGTCGCAACCACTTCTACCGGAAAATCGTTGTTTGTTCGCTGTGAGATAAAACAAAGTTGTCGTCACAGTTTGTTACGTTTGTTTCCTGTTGTTTCGCCCGGAAGGATTCGGTACGGCTAGCCGTGGCCTGGTGCCTGGTCCTTCGCATCATTATGCCGGAGGTGTACGGCCAATTGTGGCACGGTTGCCGCCAGTCGCCCGGGCAAGCCCGAGCACCGTTAGAAAATGGGACCGGGCGGGTGGGCGGAATCCATTAAAACTATTTATTTTTCTCATTTGCACTTGCGAGTCCCGGTCGGGTTTGGATGGTACTCGGCTCGCGTTGTTTCGTCGTACGGCGAGCGAGCGAACACGAGATTGTACGGATGCGTTCGTCCTGTGGGTGTCATGGATTTATGAAGATACATTATTTGACAATTATGCAAATATATCTTTGAGATCCTGGCCCGGCCCGAAACCGGCTGCAAGTGCGTTGCCATGGTCAACAAGATCCGGCCAAATGAGCACATGAGGTACGCGCAAAGCGGCGCATACGTCCGTCGTTACGCTTATGGGCAGTCCCCCGAGGGAGAAGTTATATCAAGATCGAGTGATTATTGAACGATACCGCTGGGCTAACCCAGCGACCGCTAAATTCACCAGATTTCCCCGTCACAACGCCAATGCGGTCGAACCTGTTCACGGGCGTGTGTGTGCATGTGTGTGTGTAGATCGTTAATGGTGGGTAATTAAATCACCATCTTGCAAGGCAACCGAACCGCGACCGTCAATGCGCCACGCATGAACGCTGCTCGCACGGAAGAAGCAGGAAGAAGCAGATGAGTTGTGCGTGCAGATGTGCGGCACACGCACACCGACCCCGCCAAATCCGACATATGCATTCAATCAGCGATCATTCGGGTACAAGTGGATTAATCAGCATTAATTTCATTGCACTATGTGACATGACTTCCGTCCCGGTGATAGGAAAATAATTTCACCGTCGGTACGTGCCGCGTAGCTTTAGAAAACGGAACTAGCCCCATCGCCGACACCCGCCCCGGTCCCGCAGGCAGAGGAGGATGTGCTGCCGGGTCGGGCGCTGGGCAAACGATTAGAAACAGATGATGTTAATGGAATTTTGAGCACGAAGCAACACAAAGACTCGTCGTGCCGCGCCGTGCCGTGTGTGTGTGTGCAGTGGCGCAATGCACGGCATGAATTGATTAAAATTCGCCCGAGCTTATCGAAAATTTGCAATGAATTTTGCACGTAGCTGAGAATGGTTTTATTTTGCTTTCGGTGCGAGCCACTGCCTGAATGCTTAATGCAACGTGTGCACACACATACACACACACATACAGTAGAGTGTGAAGGAAACTGGGAGGAAAATAATGATTGTTAAATTAAAAACGCTCCCGCTCGGACAGTCTTAGTAGCGTCTCGGCATATAGTATGTCGTTGTCCTTGGGACGTGCTCAAGGATATGGACTTTAGGTTTTACCTTCATTGCATTTTTTAACTTGTTTTAAGAATCACAAATTGAATCATCGGTGTGTATCCTGTCTAGATAATCAATTGAGATAATAAAAAATAGAACGCTACATGAAGTTGACAACATTACATTGAAAACATTATTATAGGAATAACCAGTACATCGCATAAACAGGCGTATACATTCGACAAACTCTTATGTTCTGGTAATGTTTGTTCTATTCGATGGACGAGAAATTGAGCAGGGTTACTTTACCAGTTTTCGGCAGAGCAAAAAATCACCCAAACATTAGTCTAAAATGCACTGGACAATTTTGTACATCGTATGTTTTGGAAAGGTTTCTATGAATTTGAGTTTTGTTCCATAATTTGTAGCATTACATCGATATTTTGCGAAACATCAAAACTGTCAAATTAGTAGGCAGGGATTGAGAAACTAAGGCCGAATAAAATATAAGGAATTTATTTTCTAGAAGATTCTATTGTTTAATTGTTAGTATGCAAAAGCCAAGGCACGAATTTATCTGCTATGTAATTTGCGCACTCACACTTTTCAGTGCCAATTAATTTTGGTTAACTGCAAATTCATTTCGACTTAATTTTCCTATTCAACTATTCAACAACATTTATTAAACCACATCTAAAATGGTAAAATCTCATATGACGATGGTTTCTACAGTAACCGCAGTATGAGATGTAGGGGAAATACAAATTGGTAGGGGCAGTAACGGTTTCCACAGTGATTGTTGCAGTCCTGCACCGGTTGCCATGACGTGAGATGGGAGTGAGCGTCACCCGTGAGAAATCCCCTTGCTAACATTTATATGTCGATCTGATAGTGGACGACAGCACGTGGAATTTTTTAATCTTTTTCTCTCGCTCTCCCTACAAGTCTATTAAAAATGCATATAAAGACCAAAAGTGAATAAAGGAAAGCCATTAAGGAATTTGCATTGCAACAGGCCTACTTGATGGTCGAAATGGCAACATAAAATTAAACAATTTATCACAATTACAACACTGGCAATATTAAACAATAACAATATTGATTGATTTAAACAATCAATACTGGCAACAAACTAAGGGTAAACATATGGTTCTAATAATATTCTGCTAATATTAGCACAATTTAAATGCATTAAAATCCCTCATTCACGTTACTATATAACTGGTACACAGTCTGAAAAAAATATTTAACAAGAACAACATTTGCCAATATCAATTTTCATTGGTTTTTCTTAAAATTTTCATTTATAGCACACAAAGTGTACCAAAATGAAACTTAAATCACTATATACATGATTATTCATCCATTCTTGAACAGCTCCCAGCGTTACGTGATTTTTTCCCACTCAATGTTGAAATCCTTCCAACCATTCTTGAAATGGTTATAATGTGTAGTTCAAAGATTGGCTCCGAACAAATCGATACAATTGCGCCATTGGAAGTTTTCAACCTGACATGTTGAACACAATGGGGAAGCCCTGTGTGGGAAATGCCATTTGAAGAATGGGTCTAAGGATTTCAACATTAAGTGGGACGATTTCATCTAACTGTGGGAACAGTTTAAGAATGGATGAAAAATCCTGTAATTAATAATGTTACATATCACAAGTATCGAATTAGCATATGGAGCTGCTGAACTAAGATGCCGAAAACTGCGACATATGCCCTACATGTTGGCTTTTCTTACTTTTTTAAATAAAGATATATTTAAATAAAGACAAACCAGGCAAACCCTGCTTTATCGACCCCTCTATAACTTTTTATCAAAAAGCTGTATAACTTTTTCCCGTTTAGTTTTTTTCCATTGAAATAAAAACAACATTCAAATGTGTTGTGAAATTTATATCATAAACAGGTATATTAATTCAGTGGTGTTAATTCATCTCGGATTTGTTTAAGAGGATATGGTTCACTAGCCTATCTACAGATTATACCGTTATCCTCTATAGTACCAATGCATAAATTCGTAAAAATATTATTATTGGATTAAGCTTGCAAATTGCGAATTATACCAAGTTGTTTTCCTATTCAACTATTCAACAACATTTATTAAACCACATCTAAAATGGTAAAATCTCATATGACGATGGTTTCTATAGTAGCCGCAGTATGAGATGTAGGGGAAATACAAATTGGTAGGGGCAGTAACGGTTTCCACAGTGATTGTTGCAGTCCTGCACCGGTTGCCATGGCCATGCACTCGTTCGACATATTCACACGGCCCAGCGGAACGTACGTCACGGGCGCGAAGAGCCACCAGCGGGAAGAGCGAGACTTTCGTGTCGTGCACGTGCTGCAGCTCACGAAAACAGCCGTGCTGCTGGTCAGCTGCTCCGCGAAGATGGGCACATACGGTATGCTCGTGCTTAATCGCGAACCCACCCCAGCCAAAGACGCGGCACAGGTGCGCAAGATTATCGAAGCGAAGCTACCGTCTCCCTTGCACTACTGGATGAACTACACGGTGACGGCGGGTTCGGCGGAGAAGTGCAGCTGTATAAATCATTTTATCACGAGCGTGGACGCTCATCAGGACAAGCGGAAAGGGTTCGTTATGGTCACGCTTATCGCTGCTGCTACTCTGCTGGGAATCGTGAAGGTTTTGAAACGACTGTTTGTTTAACAACGAAACAAAGGCTTATAAGCTAGAAATATTCGTTTTATTACGAGTAAGTGGATAAAAACACACATTGCACACTCATGGTTATTATTTCACAAAATCACAAAATATATAATATAGTGATTAAAGTTGAATTCGCATTTGAGCAGCACTTTCTCCATTCTATGAGACTAGAATGTGATGTTTTCTAGGGTTATCAAATTGTGTTAACATATGGAACATTTGCTTTATTTTATTACAAACAAATTGAAAATCTCTAACCCTATCTGTAATCTTTATCATTTAACATTCTATAATTAAGGGCCTGTAAAAAAACGCATGTAAAATGTAGACAGGCTTCTAGGCTCCTAGACGAGGGCCAAAAACTCAGTCTTTGAGTTTATTGCGATTTTGTCCAAAAAGGCTGGTTGTACGCAATTTTCGTCCTTTTATAAGATTTTGGCACTATCTCCCTATCTTTTTCTCACTATCGCCGACATCGATTCTATTGACGTTTTGTCCAGTGACAGCGTCTGTCGGCGAAAACCGTTTTGTTTACAACGGGGCCGGTAGTACGAACAGCTGCCACCCGTTGTTATATTCATCGCCCTACTTTCTAGTATATTTCAAGGTTCCTGCTTGATTATAATGATAATGATTTGTATTTTGTTCATATATTTTATTACCATTGTGCACACACAAAATTAGTAAACTGCGAAAAAAACTGTCTTACGATCCGCTATCTGTTTTGTTCCAATTTGCGCGGATAATGCAAATAGTCAAGACATACAAGTCAAATTTTTTTCAATTCCATTTGAACATCTTCAACGATATCATTATGTGAAAAAAATAAAGAATTAAATGATTTTGTTGCATCTTTTAGAGCATTTTGGCCTCTAACGCATTTACACTTTAGTCATACTCAGTTTTCTGGCGTTTTATGATAATTTCAGCTAGCGCCTTAGCGCTCCAAAAGTTTACGAGACGAAAAAATAAAATAAAAAGAGACATTCGTATTATGCAAGTTGCAGCGCATCTTGCACTGGGACGTTTATCAATCAGGAGAATTTTTCTGAAGTTTTTTTTTCATTTTAATATTTATTAAATATTTGAATTTGTTGTTATTTACGTTCATTTGCGATACATTTTCAAAAAAAATGCACATGTTAAGAAACTTTTGGTTAATGTTACCACCAAAAAACCTAAAAATACCAATCGTTGTAGAACATGGTTTCTGCTTTCGAGAAGATGAGTAGTATATAATATATTTTGATTTATGTATAATATTATTTTTGTTTATTTTACTCCTGTTAATGGATGAATCGTGTTTTAACTATAATAGCTGTTTAGTCCATTTCGTATCAGTTTTATTGACTTTTTTGTCCGGATGTCTTACAGTTGAGTATTTCACCCTCGAAACCAGTTGCTAACAGGTAGGAAAATTGATTAAAATAGTTTGCTACATTGTAATTTAATAAAACCCTGGTTCCCGGCCCGAACGAAGCGCAAAAAGTGGTAGTGAGCGAAAAGAAAACTTTGCGTGTCTCGCCGGGCTCACTCCGGGCTCGGGTGTGTGTGTGTGTGCCAGCTTAGCTGCGGCCCCTCCCGGCGTGAAGTGGACCTGACTTTCCTATCATATTATGTTGCCAGTTACGCTAGCTAGTTTTGAAGGTTCGCACGGCGAAACGACGTACGTTTTCGCTCAGATCGTGGCAGTTTTTGGTTGAAACGTTTCTGAAGATCTCCACGGTGTAGTAAGAAAAAGAATATTTCGCCGGCAAAGCGGTGCTCACCAATAACGTAGTATTTGTCTTCGAGATTTAAGCAATTAAATAAAACATTTCACCGGAAGTGTTTCCCAAAACGAAGCAGAACGACAGGCAAGGTTACACCGATTAAACTCTCAAAATATTATGATTATGTTAATTCACCACCCGTGACGCTGTGAAAATAGCACATAACTGGTTCTTTCGAATAAACCACCCATATCATCGATGGCGCCACCAACTCTGGCTCTGTATTTTTTTTGCCAGAACGGAATGAAAAAAGACATCACCACCCACTATTAACATTCTAATTTAATTGAACCATGAATTTTTGACCGTGACAAAGATCAGCCCATACCCCGCGGCTTGCAGCGGAGAATATGAATATTCGGATGGGCCAGCTGACACGAGCGCACACAGGCACAGGCTACCGATGTCAAGTTCACAAGATTCAATGAACAAACAGTTCCACTCCCGTGGTCGCGTTCGCCAAACCATGCCTGTTTGGCCAACGCTCTTTCAAAAGGACTGGCCAGCTCGTTCAGAACCGCCTGCCAGCAAAGAAAGTGAGCGTGTATGCATGCAAAACTATAACAAAAAAACACAAGCAAACAAACAAAAAACCATGCAATCGGTTTTCATTGCTCGCTCGCAACGAATGCCGAATGTGGAGCGAAGGGTCGGACTGTTCCACTTTCTCTAATCTACATAAGTAATCAAATTGTCTAGACGCAAACGAGACGCGGTGGACTTCGGTGGACAAACCGAACCGCACGACAAGCCCCGTAGGTTCGGTCTCATGCTGTTTCATGCTGCCTGCTGAAGAGATCCGTACAAAAAACTAGCTTCTATGTAACTCAACTGTAGTATGTCACTTCAACGACGTTGTAAAATATGAGTCATCTCGACTCATCAGTTTGATGTACAAAAATTCTCGAAAAATTGAATGTAGAATAAATATCTCACGAACCAATTACCGTATTTTTCCATGTATAAGAGACCCCCATGTATAAGAGACCCCTTCAATGTTCATGCAACAAATTTGGAAAAAAAAGTTTTTAGTAATGAACTCTTTGTTCATTGTAAAAATCATTAAATTATTCATCACTAGCAGCAATAGTAGTCAGTTTTTCTTCATCATCGTCAGATGAGTCACTCAGCTCAAAAATGACATTGTCCTCTCTACACTTGGGATTTACACCGGGAAAGTCCTATAAAAGTCTTCCTCCCATTTATAAGAGACCTCTGATTCTTCAAACAAAAAAAATTGGCAAAAAAGGGTCTCTTATACACGGAAAAATACGGTAATCGTGTGTCACGATACAATGATGTCCGCATTCTACTGCTCTTGTCGCAATCTGTCAAATGTAATGAGTTTGCAATTCTAAGTCCGACGTCCATCAATAAGGCGAACAGCTGAAGCAACTGTATCTGGTGATATTAATGAAACAGTTTTCAGGTGAAAATGTGTGTGCAATGTTTTCTTTTTAAATGAATAAAGCACAACCGCCAATGTTTTTAACAACCTATATAACCATGGGGGCAATTTGAAACGTTTTTTTTTGTTTATTCAATAGGCTGAATGGGTTAGAATGTCTTTCAATGGGGTGCCTGTAATTGATCTAAAACATTGATAGATAGATTGTAGTTTCATTGTACATAGATATTGAAACGAACCGATGGCCATATTAAGAGAGAACGGTTAGTTTTTGTTCAGATCAAATGTCAAAACCTTGTCCACATTGACATTTTTGTCGTGACGTTCTGCATCTTTTGAAAAATGGCCAAAGCTCCTTTCCGACGTTCTGAGATTCCTGTGCAATCCCTATGGCCCTTCAAAGCTGTGTATTACATGGGATTTTACCATAATATTAAAGGAAAAAACTGTATTTCAGCAAACTGTCAAGAGACCGTACTTGTTGTTTGAAAAGCATCTGTATCGCTGATTATAACACGAAACACTCGTGGTTATACTCTTAACATATTATAGGAAATTTATTATAATGATATGAAAGAGATCTAAGATGACTATATAATCTTTTACAAATGCTTTATAATACAATGGTTGGAGATAACTTTCAACGATTTTACGGATAATGTTATATCTGTATTCAAGTTTGACCCTAACGTGTGATATTCAAAACCACCCTATCGGAACTCTACCTTTCTTTATCAAATAGGTAGCACTGCATAGCACATTCATAAAAAATTCTCAGACTTACTCTCAATTGACCAACATCTTGACCTTGTCTTCAAATCACACCCCAATTCGCGAATTGAATAAATTATTTTAAAATATGAATTAAGTCCTCCCGAAAGAGGTGTAAAGCCAGTGCGTTGCAAAACACGATTCATTCAACCACATCACACCACAAACCGCGGTCCGCTTGGCCGCTGAAAGAATCAATAAATTGTTAATAATTTACAGCTAAATTTAATCATATTTCACTCTGCGCTGCCACAGCGCGAACCAGCGCGGCTGTCGTGATCAGCATGCTGGCTGTGTTCGTTTCGTGTTCGCGGCTTTGTTTCCGCGCAACCGGTCATAAAACGGAACCGTAACTTCCTGGTGGCTACATCCGGTTGTTGCCGTCGCTGCGATTGACACGCGGTAGTCGCCTGGTACGTTTGCCTTCGACCATTGTTTCGCGATCGCAACCGAATGGTACAGTTGTGGCGGTAAATGTAAGTTTACACGGCAACGAAAAGCACTGCCATGATTATCTGACATACACTTACAAACGAGTGAGATAAATGACGAAGACATGGAAAACGTGAAATACCACATTTATTCCGAATAAGTGAATGAGAGTTCACTTACTCTTTCAGCATCCGCTGAATGTCTATTAGCGAATATTGATTTCGCACCTATAGGAATACTCTTACGCCACACTGACGCACCGAATCCTTTGCTCCTTACCACTGCGCCCTTCCCGTACGCTCGATTTCGCCATTGTTCTCGCATGAATCACGTCCTACGAACGCGGCTCTGTCAAATAAGAAGAATGTCTCACATGCCTTTACCCATCGTGCGTCAAAGGCACACAGCCACTGCATCCCATTCGCACCTTTTGGCATCCCTGGCGGGAAGCCTCCATGAGCTGAAACGCCGCTCGGTACTGGCCGGGCCGTAGGGAGGGGGGAGAGGGATGATTTATATGAAATTTGCCATCAACATATTCGAAATAATACATCATTATTCCTACATCCGGAAGCGAACTGGCCCACGTAAAGCTCGGTTGCCCGCACGTCCAGAGCGAGGAAACCGATCAAAAAGACATCCGCGTTTGCCATCCAGCCCGGGCCCGTAGCTTCTCGAGCCAAACACCGATTCCGATTCCGTTCCATCGAGCATCATCCAACGCACTCGGACAACAAAGGAATCCCATCTCTCGCTCTCTCCTCCCCCGTTCCGGCGACCCAAACCCATCCGGCTAACCGTTGGACCCATCGAAACGAGGCCGTGGGAAAAGTGATGGAAAATATGCACACATAATTTCGTGCTTTCATAAGCGATCTTTTTGTATCTGGGTGGCAAAATGAGTATCATCATCGCCGTACGCACCGTCGCCCGTACGCTCGGCTCGGTTTTCCATTTCGACCGTGCACCACCGTCGTTGTTTCGTCCCGGTTTCGGTCGGCGTTGCAGAATTCCGTTGGGGTCAGCAGCTGCCTTTGCAGGAGTGTAGGCGTAAAGTGTCGATAGAATCATTAGTTCTGTGGTTTTCGCTTTTCGGCTACTGGGCAAATGGGACGAATGGCGTCCGTACATGGTCGTACGGTCGATGCGCGAGACCATCTGTACCGTTGGCGTACATCCGCGCTTATCGCCCGGTGGCCATCAACGAGAATATCATTTTCGATCCTAACGCGCCCTTCATTGTAACTGAGAAATAGCGTGTGGAAATGAGAAATAACGTAATTATGATTCAATTTTTGGTTACTTTATGGAGTAATCATATATTTGGTTGGTATGCGATTTGGATACAATGATACAGTATTGGGGGCAATTTGAAACGTTTTTTTTTGTTTATTCAATAGGCTGAATGGGTTAGAATGTCTTTCAATGGGGTGCCTGTAATTGATCTAAAACATTGATAGATAGATTGTAGTTTCATTGTACATAGATATTGAAACGAACCGATGGCCATATTAAGAGAGAACGGTTAGTTTTTGTTCAGATCAAATGTCAAAACCTTGTCCACATTGACATTTTTGTCGTGACGTTCTGCATCTTTTGAAAAATGGCCAAAGCTCCTTTCCGACGTTCTGAGATTCCTGTGCAATCCCTATGGCCCTTCAAAGCTGTGTATTACATGGGATTTTACCATAATATTAAAGGAAAAAACTGTATTTCAGCAAACTGTCAAGAGACCGTACTTGTTGTTTGAAAAGCATCTGTATCGCTGATTATAACACGAAACACTCGTGGTTATACTCTTAACATATTATAGGAAATTTATTATAATGATATGAAAGAGATCTAAGATGACTATATAATCTTTTACAAATGCTTTATAATACAATGGTTGGAGATAACTTTCAACGATTTTACGGATAATGTTATATCTGTTTTCAAGTTTGACCCTAACGTGTGATATTCAAAAGCACCCTATCAGAACTCAATCTTTCCTTACAGGGTTTACCACAGCCGGTGACACATACTGCACACTTTTTGAAACAAGCGGCATACTCACTTCGAAGCCGCGGTTTGTTTACACACCGCGGTGGCTTCGAAGTGAGTATGCCGCTTGTTTCAAAAAGTGTGCAGTATGTGTCACCGGCTGTGGTAAACCCTGTATCAAATAGGTAGCACTGCATAGCACATTCATAAAAATCCTCAGACTTACTCTTAACTGACCAACATCTTGACCTTGTCTTCAAATCACACCCCAATTCGCGAATCGTATAATATTATGATTCAATTTTTGGTTACTTTATGGAGTAATCATATATTTGGTTGGTATGCGATTTGGATACAATGATACAGTATTATACACGTGGTGCATAAATGTGCGAATTAAATTACTATTGAAATAAAATAAAAACAAACAATACATCTCATAAACGCTACAAGTAGAACCAAAATGATGTCCAATTTTTATATTATAACAATTATGTTTTTCATATTTATCTTCTGTAATGACTTTTGTGTCTTTGGATACGTTTTCATTTCCGAAAACCACCATGATTTTAAATAAACGTGAAACGCTTAAGGAAACCATTAAGTTTAATGGTTCTTCAAAAATTATTGATTTTTGAAGAACCATTAAACAATTCATACAATTGTCAGCAATATCAATATACATAACATGAACATAACAATAGAAGCACAAGCAAGAAATTAAAAACAGATACTAAAAAGTACTAGAAAACGTATGCGTTCAAACCTTCTAACGCCCTATTAATAAATATAAGCTCATTGCTTATTAATGACCCTGTTCGACATCTCTTTTCTGTTTCGCGTGACAAGCAAATATTTGTTTCAGCTCAGCTAGTTCAAAACCAAAACAGTTACACGTATAATATATAATGCTAGAAATAACATTCATTTTATTCGATGGAGACGCCCGGTGATTGTTAAAAAAACGAATATTAAATACCTTACTCCAAACACCCAATACAAAACCATGATGTGCTAACAAAACCATTTCAAAAGACTTACAGTATCGAAACATTTGCAAAAAAATGCAGTGCAATCCGATGAACTAGTTGCGATGATGTTCCAATTTCCAGTGAAACATATTCAATGAATTGTTCTTACGTTTGTAAGTTTTCTTTCGTTTGGTTTGCCTTCATATCAAAGCTTATTGTTTTCATCCGCTTGTAGTGAAAATGCTCCCAGCAGCCTTATTTTTCCGACGATAATATCTGCTTCGGTCCGCCAAAGAGATTCTACTTGTTGAGTTTTACCATTACTCTCATTCCCACCCAACGGCTGTGAAGCGTTTCGCAATCGGAACTGGATGCAATTGCGCAACTGCACCATTCCAATGCATATTAATCAAAACCACGTTCGGCATGATTCTGCAAACGTACGCGAATGTAATTGAAATAGTTTCCTCCCCACCGTCGTCGGCTAGGGCGGCTCCCACCACCTTCTCTTAAGTCACCGTGAGAAACTAATCAAACATCCATCCATCACTTAACCATCATGCTTCATTAAAGCCAACCAATCCCAATCAACTGCTCCTTCTTCCCACAGTCGATTCGCGGTTCCTCCACAAGCTGGTGCGCTGCGGGAAACCAAGGTGGTGTAGTTAATTTGAATTTCGGATCGTCGGGCTGGCGCGGGCGCGATGATACTGGGAAGCGCTCGCCCACCTGTCGCCCTGCCGGCGACGGAGCAGGCGGAGACTCTCGCCAGAATGACTTTTCCTTCGAGGCATCTGCAGCTCGCGAAAGAACTATCAATTTTGCATCAAGCACCACGGCTGCAAGGCGTTGCGTGCCTGCCGCACCGGCGATCGGGGACCTGAACACGGAAAAAGTGGTTATTCATTCGATTCCGATTACTTCGCCTGTCACCCGCCGCAGCCACTGTCGATGCCGCTTTGGCTAAAGTTACTGATTCATTCACTTCATTTCCCGCACCGGAGCTGCTGCACGGCACGGACGACGCACGGTCGTCCCTCCAGCGATGGCAATAGAGTACCTGACAAAATGATAAGGAATCAACTTTCAATGGAGCAACGCAATCTTATACCACCGTAGTAGCAACTACCAACACGCGATACCGCCTTCGCAGCGTTCTCACCCTCGGTTCGGCAGAGAAAGCGACTCACCAGCAGACGCCACTGCCACTGAATGATGTACCGGAACGATGCTTCGCTCAGGCACCCACGTCTGGACACAGCCAGCAAGACCGGCCGAACCAACGGTGATCCCTCGCCTCGCTGTGGGAAAGTCGAGGAGCACCGAGGGGAACTGTAAAGTAAATTACTTCCATTCCCGGTTCCGGTCGATGCATTCCTCAACCACAGCCGTTTGTTTCCACCGGCTGCTGGCGCTCCGACGGTACTGGGGTACTCAAAGGGTTCGAATCGACAAATAAAACAAAACGATAACAGCAAACACAAGGAGTTGCTGAAATGGGGCTGAAAAAGGGGGTGGCCCCGCTTCCCCTACGGTAAGGCAACACGACTCCTACAGCTAGCCAACAACCGGTTGCTCCCATTCGCAACCGAACCGAACTGTGCTTCCTGCAGTCAATTGTCGGCGTGTGTGTGCACGGTCGAAGGTTGAAATTTGCGTATTAAAATTATGTTTTTTTTCTTCTTCAAACTTATGCGCCAGCATTGGGCCTTTTTTGTTCGAATGTTCATGTGCTGATGACGCGAAACGGATGGGACGCAGTAGAATATGCCTATAACAGCAACTTCGTAGTGTTCACTTTCGATCCATACTTTTATCACCCGCTGGCGTTTAAATGTAATTTATTTTGAAAAAATGCAGTACACTGTTCAATACAACTCTTTTCAGTCGTTTGAGTTCAATAAGCAAATCCAGCAAGCATAACAATAGTCATGTTTAAATACACGGGTTGCATTTTTCAAAGCACATATTAATTACAATCAGAACGACATGGCATGAATGTTGTGGAAAAATCCTTTTGAATTTGTTTCATGTCAACCTTGTTGTTAATTTTAACATTTTCCGTTGGATTGCATTGTAGTTCTCTGTAGTTTTTTTTTAATAATGTTTTACATTCTCATCGCTGCATTCGAATTCAAATCATTCAATGAGCGCATACAAATTAACACACATGAATTGAATAGTTCCACAAAATGACTATCAAGTTCATACGGCCAATATGCTAGTCTTCAATTAAACTCAACTGGGAAAAGTTGATAACAAATTATATATTGATTTATAAGGCACTACAATCGCTACAACTCC
>KZ068459.1:0-15913 GCA_002091845.1 Anopheles cracens | reverse complement strand
ATATTAGACGTTGTCAGCAGAATTACACCGCCCATCAACCCAGCCCATAAAGTTCTTTGGGGCCATGGAAGGCCCAGACTGAGGTGAATAGAAGCCGTTGACTCTTCAGCCATGACGACAGAAAAAGCGAATGGCAGAGTAAGTATCTTCTAGGCGGTAGTACACTCTGCTCGAAGTAATATAAAAGAGTAACTTGTTGATTACTGAGTTGCCTTTAGTTTGAAATATTTCAATACATTTGAAAATCTCATCCCAGGGGCAACTTAGATACAAGCTAAAGTATTGCCTTTTTTATTTGATAAATTTGCATACCATAGCTCATACGTTCATCTTGAAAAAGTTCATTACGAAAATACTTCATTGTCATTATTGGATACAACGATGATCCGATTAGATTAGAATTAGAGCTAGAAATCCTTTACCTAACGGTCTAATAGGGAATCCCAGTTTTGCATAGTTTTGCATTGCAATGGAACCTCAATTCTCGAAAATGGTCTGTGCTATCGACATATGAATGTCGCATAAAATCCTTTATTTTTTGTATTAATATATACAAAAGTGCCAATTTTGAAGTTTTTCTAAAAACTATTTTTTGTGGATTCGAGACCACTGCCTGATATGTCAGAAAATCATGACTTCGCCAGTTATTACTCATAGTTGTTTTTTTATGTAAGACCGGTTTTTAACCGGTTTTTAACCGGGTTTTTAGGAGACTGTGAGTAGCAACGGGAAAAGGACACAAAGAACACGGTTCCCAAAACAATCGATGTCCAAATGACACCAACAGTGACTATCAGGAATGTACGCTCCGGAAGAAATTAAATTTGCCGCCAGTGACAGACAAAACAATTTGATTTAAGTAATTAATTTTGAACTAATCCCAAGCATATTGAAGTTCTTTTATACATTTCTTACGATAAGAAAATCACAAATTTAATTTAATTTGATCGTATCTTTCAACCTTCCACCATCTTCTGCTGGAAGTGCTATCCTTCTGAGGCCATAGTTGTTTTTTTATGTAAGACCGGTTTTTAACCGGTTTTTAACCGGGTTTTTAGGAGACTGTGAGTAGCAACGGGAAAAGGACACAAAGAACACGGTTCCCAAAACAATCGATGTCCAAATGACACCAACAGTGACTATCAGGAATGTACGCTCCGGAAGAAATTAAATTTGCCGCCAGTGACAGACAAAACAATTTGATTTAAGTAATTAATTTTGAACTAATCCCAAGCATATTGAAGTTCTTTTATACATTTCTTACGATAAGAAAATCACAAATTTAATTTAATTTGATCGTATCTTTCAACCTTCCACCATCTTCTGCTGGAAGTGCTATCCTTCTGAGGCATTTAATTTAACCGTAAACGTTCGAACGTATGTATCCACCAGCTGTAACAGCGCAGCAAACGTTGGTAAAGCTTGGTAAACGAAAATAAAATGAACTCCAGCATAAACACACTCATCCACACGTGTTCGTTTTTCACACCCCAAGCGCTAGATTATCAACTCAAGCGTGGACGAAATCTTCAAATCCTAGTACAGCTGCACACGGAAAGCCCACGACGATCGTCGGCGGTCGCATCTTGGCAACGAACGCAACCCCACAGTCTCGCCTGCCGACACTCGGAGCGAATGCTTCAAGAAAGGGTTAATTTTCCGTACGTTTCACCGCACAACCACCACCACCACCACTATCCCAACCGCCGTTCCAAAACACACGAAATGGCGGCGGAGATTCGCAGCGAACCGTGCAGAACATGCTAATTACAAGTGGCAAAAGTTTTACCCACTACCACCCGCAAACGGTGGCACGGTTTCGCTGGCCGTGTGTCGGTGCGGCGGAAACTTCGCGCGCGAACGCAACACGTTTGCCCCACGTGGTCGGCGACCAGCCAACCCAGAAGTAGTCGTTTAGTTTCGGAGGATAGCGTGGATACTTGCCGGCTTCATGTTCACTTACCGGTTCTCGGCACTCATCATCGTCACATCCCGCGCGCGATATCACCATCGACAGCCCCGGTCGACCGCGGCAATGAGGCAGGCAAACATACTCTCGGAAATTGGTGTGCGATTTAGACTATTACAAACTTTATCCTACGCCCGATCGGTGGGGATTGCAGCCGACGCTGGGCGGTGCGGGCCACGGTGCGAGTTTCGTTATTGTAAGAGACTCCGACAGCAAGAGTTGAGCTATCGTGCCTTGCCCATCTTTTCGCGTTCGCCACCTTTAAGTTCTTCCACGTCGAGCATTTTCGCGACAGCAAAAAAAAAAGAACGGAAACATCGTCACATGCAAGCACGGCCGGTACGGTACGGCTGGCTCCAGAAGCGCCCACAAACGATCCACCGATCGTGGGACCGGGACCATGGGTTTGAGTTACTTTTGCAAAGATAAACACGGTAGCCGCGCTGGATCGGGGAACAGATTGGCCAATCCGGTGGGAAAAGATTCAAACCGCATCAGCAGCAGCAGCAGTGGAGCAGCTACACCGAAACAACCCCGGACGGATGGAAAGTAATGTTTCGCTCGATGGAAGTGTAACATTAGCTCATAATTCTTCCGACTCCCGCGTGGGATGGTGTAGCATAACCTTTGCCAAAGAAAAGCTCAAGTTTGTCACACACTCACACCAGCAGACCCTCATATGCGCCGGTCCCTGTGCGTACTGGGCGAGAAGAAACTTCGCCACCAACCTTCGCCGAGTCTCATTCATTTTCATCCGAACAGTGTCACATCTGTTTCGGTGGTTTTTAGCAAAACACACATACCATTTTCCATGCTAAAGAAGAAAAAACACAAGGTTTCGCTTGTTCGTTGCCCATACCGGGTTTATATTTTTTCCCCGATTTTCTCGTAACATTCACCATGGTTTGATGGGACTGTTGTGGGATGCGATGCTTTTTTGTTGCGCTCTGTTTTCGTGACGCTTTTCTTGTAACTGGTGATGTTTCTTCACCGCCTCACCAACCGCGCGCTCTTTTCGCTTACTTTCAACGTAAATGCATCCCGAGGCTGAACGGCCAAACGGTGTTCGGTCTGCGGGCAGACGCTCGAGAGAGGGGCTCACGGCGGAGTGGAGCATCCAGGATAGAGATACCGTGAGCGAAGATTCATACGAAATTGATTTGGTTGCTAAAAAGCTGCTACTGGCCGCAAAACATTCCGGCGCGACGACCGAAACCACCGACCAAATGGTGCGCCACCGCCGTGCCAAGGAATGCCAACGTTGGACAGGAACCAGTGCAATGGTGCCTGGTGCTGCAGGGCCACCGGCGAGGTTAAACCGTTCGATGGAAAATTTATTAAATATCGTCAGCGCCGGAGAAAGCAAAACATATTTTCAAGTGTTTTTTAAAAGCACTCGAGCACCATATTTCACTTCGTTCGAATCTCTCCCGTGGACGGGATGTGCAGGCAAGCTTTTTGTATAGCCTCGTTTTTAGTATTGCATTTATCACAATAGTTAAGATGTATTGATGATTTATTCTATTAGCAAATATAAGGTAGTAGTAAACTATTAGTAAAATATTTAAAAATTGATAAAGCAATATGATGATAAAAGACATAATTCCTAATTTGTTCAATTTTACCTCAATAGCTATCACATATAAATGCGCTATTTGTAATACAACAGAAACAATAGAACATAAACTCATATCTAGTAAAAATCCTTGGCCAATGTTAAAAGCAATCACATTAGAGATAGGATTCGAATTACCAACATTCGACACACATTTCAATAAAAGTTCTCAACATTATCACACGATATACAAAAATAATGATGAACAATCAAATTGGATCGATCGATGAGAATAATTTAAGAACGTTAGTGTTAATTTAAAATGCATTGTTTTTATTAAACAGAATCATCCATCCAAAATATATTATATAAGTTTAAACTTCGAAAAACCATCGTAATGTCCTCTTTAAAACTAACAGATAATAATGTAGAATATATTGTTTAATGAGGATATGTTTCTATTGCTCCATTGGTTCATTGTGTACATTTCCGCGTATTTACGCGTATTGATCACATTTACGCGTATTGATCTAGAACTCTCTTAGCATTAACAGAATCAGGACTCGTGAAATTGGAAGGACGTGTCAGAATTGGTGAAATTTAGTTCTTTTCGTTTGTTTTTGTTACCAATGAATGTGGCTTTAAATGATTGCTGAATAAAGTTTGAAGACATTGATAAAAATTAATTAAAGAAGGGAAAAAGGAAAGAGATTTTAGATAAAAATCAATGTAAAATGTATGTGAAACCTACAATAATTACTGAACATGGCAACCAAATTTATTGATAATATGTTTGCCCTAAAAGATGAAAACGGAATTGTCGGACATAAGTGTTAATTACGCAATCTCTATTCATAACAGCAATTGAATAATTAACCACCACCACCACCACCATCACTACTGAAGGCAAATTTATGATGATTGTGGAGCGTAAAAAAATTGACTAGCTCCCAAAATGCGATTTTGACGATAGCGAGCGCGCGCACATAGACTACGGTGGCCGCATGGATGGATCGAGCGAATCGAACGCCTAGCTTTTCATTTCTCTTTTTTCCATTTTCCGTTTGTGAGCTAGCAATTTTCCCACCATTTAGCAGTGAACTCGCGCACGGCAATGGAACGGTTCGATCGCGTTACAGTTGCATTGCGCCGTGCGTTTCGCGGGCCGCGGATAAACGGCGAACCGAAATGGCACCGGAGGGGTGAGTCCCACATCCGCCCCGATATCGCCTCCCAGCCCCAGCGCGACGCACTTCCTGAGCGACAGCCGCGATTGATGCAATCTCAAAATGAATCAAACATTTTTATGAACCTTCGCATTTTTATCGTCCTGCAGCTCGCAGCGTATCAGCTGTGGGTGCTTTTTTGTTACAAAAAAAAGCTCCTTCCTGTTTGTCCCAACTCCCCCCAGTCCCCCCCACCTTTTCCGGGTGGTACGGGGGCGATAAAATTCGCGATTTCCCAAACCAACCGATGCTGCTAAGCCGCAAAACTAAACCATCCAGATTAGGGACGTGCAAAGCCACGTTATTGGATTTTGCTGGACTTTTTTTTTGTTGTTGCTGGCATTACATCTCTCTCCTGTCCCGACGGGTGGTCTCGTTCACGCATTTGCTAAATATTTGGCTTGTTGTGTGTTGCGAGCGGGGTTTTTTTGCCGCCCCATTTTTCAACACAACCCTGCTGCATGATGCATGTCGTCGTATGCATCCGATATTCCATCGCTTCCCACCGATATTGGTTTTATGTGGCATCGGTTTTTGACTGCTCCGGCATGTGCGCTGCGCTCCGTGCTGCAGTATGCTATATAATTGATTGTTTTCAATAAGCGACACAACAAAAAAACACGCTCGCCAACGTTGCCAACGCTTCGACCGGGTGTTGCGTGCTCGGCAAGCTATCAGCGAACCTCACCACACGGAACATCACGGAGAGAGAAGAAATTTCGGCTCATTTACTTTAACATTCTTTGCGCGATGCTTTCGCGATACAATCGAAGAAATTTATGCCACCGTTGCACCGCACCCGATTGCACTTCTAGCGCATTTGCGAGCGCCATTCACATTCCGATCTAAATGAGAAAAGCGATGCACGCGGGACCACGCGGGACGCTCTCGCGAGACCGTTGCCGCCCGCTGCCTTCGCCGGTGCTGGCAATTACACAATAAGCATGTTTATGGGTGGTGTCTCGGGCACGGCGGCAGAGAAACTGTTGCCCGCGCGATAAAGTAAAGTAATTATATTTCACTACACGAACTCCTCAAATTTATTACTTGACCAATAACCTATTACCGCGATTCGGCGCGGTTTCGCGTAACGGGACTGCCAGCCGTTTAATTTCCCGCGGGATTTTAATTCATAAATAAAGCTTATGTTATTTTCCTCCCCACCCCGTCCAGTAACGGAATGGTTCGCAGTGCGGCGATATCGATGATTGGTGTTGGTGGGCTGGGGCAAATGTTAGAGGTTAGTTTGATAAATAACGTTTGATAGCATCTTTTTCGGCTGGGACTTGTAATAGCGAGTGACTGTGTGGTATGATTTAATTTAAATTCGCTTTGAAACAGCTGCCAGCATTGAGTTCCCATATTTTGAGGTTTCAATGCTAGGACGGGTTATTTTTACCTAAGCGACGTTTGAACTAAAATAGTGAGAAAAAAACGATAGGGGCTGTTACAACTCTGTCCTCATATTCAATACTATATTTTGGAGTAAGTTTACCAATGACTGTAACTGTTGAAGAGTGGAGTCCAGGTGCAGGATCCAGCGCAGGTTTGTTCCGTCTCGCTCGCACTTGCAACTCCTCTTTTCTACGGTAAATGCCAGCAGTCCGGGCTGGCTTCAGCAAATGTTTCCGGGCACTCCGAGCTCAGGGCTAAATATACCAACACGATCTCGTCCTATTTATACTTCTTTTTTTTTCTTTTCTCTTTCCTTTCCTCTCTTTCCTATCATATAAAAAAGACAAAATTATATGATAGGAAAATATTAGTGAATCAACCGACAAATCTTTAAACTTTGTATATTGCTGAAACTCATAAGGAGAAGTCTGTGAAAAAATCTAAATATTGAAACGGAAATTAATTGATCTTAAGTACTTTTAACAAACTTGAGTGATTGTGAGGAGATTTGTAGAATTTTGAATCATAATGAAATTCGTATTTGATTTTTAATTTTGCTTCACCTTTAATGTGCAGAGCGCCGATTGTACGTTATTTCCGTGTTACTCTTCCATTGGAGATCCATAATCGCCCCATATCAATCTTTATACTCTAGTGAGTAGCCTCGTTTTGTGGAGTAAATTGTATCAATTTCAAATTTAGAATAGGAAGAGCAAATTTCATTAACATCCGTCCTCAAGTGACGAAAATGATCTAATTGGGATAAGCAGAACAAACACGAAATTGGAAGTAGAAACGAAACTGATGGAAATGCTATTCGAGGCTTGTTTTTTTTTCATAAAACTGTATAATGCAACCAAAATACATCAAAGTAGATATAAAATAAAAAAAAAAACTTTTACCTCATACTTTCCCCGACTTTTTCTTTTATTGATTCGCACAAACATTGTTTTTAACGAAACCGAGAGAGTTGGCAAAGAAAAGTAATTCGATATACAATTTTAAATAGCTTCTGATCATTGAAACCAATATTAATAAAACTCGAAAAAATGGAGAATCGCCAAATTAGATCAAACTGACCCACCGTGAACATTATACTAGCTACATTTTTTTCGTGTGGAAATTCGTATCGTTATCAAATCGTATGGAATCGTACGTAAAAAATAGTTATTCAAAATTATAAAACAATCATTTAAACCAGATCTTTTCTGATACTGTTTATATCACAAGGCAATGTGAAGTGTATTGTATCGTGAACAAAAATATCTTCAGTGTGATTAAAGTAGAAAAACAAATTAAAACAATGAGCTTCATTGGAAAATCAGTATGTATCATGTAGACAAAAAAGTTTTTGCGATTGGTTAGGAAATTCAATTTCATTGGTGGCTGTTTAGTTTTTTTTCTAATGTTTTGTATTTGAATACTACTTTACTATTAAAAATATAGTCCATGAAACACTCAATGTATCTAGATCATCAACATTTTTGAATACACTGATCGGCATCTCGCTCGTTGAAATACGATTACGATACGATAGTCGTGGATAACTACACAGCATTACCTGCGATCATGATACCAATGTTTTTTTTATCAATTGATTCATGTGCAATGGTTAATTTATTCCGAAAAATAAGCGACAAATGCAATGTTAATTAACGGTTATCATTCCATCATCTAAAAATATCATTAAAAGCCATAAACAATCCATCATCCCATCACACATTCAAAGAGACATGCCATCTAATTACTTCATGTATTGTTTTTGCTGTGCGAACAGTTTAACAAAAAACCCGATTTCCACCTCGTTCGCTCATGATGGTATCTTCTGAATAGCCAACCCTACGTAATCACCATTTCCGTCACTCAATTTGAGATCAAACTCACTCACTCGTAACCTTTCGTCTTTCAGCTAGCAAAACGAGCACCGAAGGCCACCGAGTTCGACCGGGTTTGTTTTGAATGCAAATTTGGCTCTCTCGGTTGAAAAAGCGCATCCGTTGCGCCTTGTAACAGAGCGATCGTTTTGCCTGTCGTTAAATAATTCAAAACTTATGCTTCCAAATCTCAACCCGTACCCTCGGCAAACTTCGACCGACCGAAGTCGAAAGACAATCGTCATGCCATGGCGGCGCACTGCAAAAGCGCTAACGCCTTCCGGAGGGACGGGCGGAGAATGGCCAACTGCCATTCTTGCCGAGGGAAATTGACGTTATATGTGTTGTACAGTTAAATTCAAACCACTTGATAATTTGCATAACAAAACATCTTCGTGCCTTCCCCGACGCAAACGGGCTCGGGAGCGCAGCGTGTATGCAACGTGAAAGTCACTCCGAGCCACTTCGCATACGAGCTTCGCCTCGAGCTAAGTGGCATAGGTGGCACGGTACCGGACGAGGCAAGCCATCTCGCGCGCTGCACGAGGACCGACAGGGCAGGGAAAAGGTGCCAGGAACATCAAACACCGATCATTGGTGGGAATTACAAAATCCGACCGTCCGCCCTCCGGCCGACAAGCGAACCCACCGTCACCGTCGGAGGAAGCGTGTTGCTTTATCTTTGCATACAGATTAATTAAAATAAACATTTTACTTCCTTCCAGGAAGTGTTTTCTCGGCCTTTTTCACCACCCACCAGGCAGCCCGGGCCGTCGATCTCCTTATCGTCTTATGGGGTAATTGTTGGAAGCAACGCTTCCTGGGGGTCCTAGCCAAGCGCGATTCACGGGCTAAACCCTCCCAAGTGTAACGGGCGCCGAACGCGCTCCGCTTGCAGTGTCGGTTTAATGAAATATTAAATCACTAACCGTGTGCCGAACCGGGCGTGTGCAGCAGCAGCAGCAGCAGGCGAGCGAATACGACAACGGCCAACGACGCCGGAGCAGAGCCGAACCGGGCGTCAACCGGGCGAAGGAGAGCACGGAGAAATTAAGTAAAATCCATTTGCAGATGGTGAAGTCGAACAGATGAGCACGCCGGTGCCGACGAGCGTCTTGCTCTACGGTTCGCTCCTGTACCGCCAGCCAGCCAATCGGGTTGTTCTTGTAATTTGCAAAATGATGTATCCAACAGTCATAGTAGCAGCAGCGGCAGCAGCACTACCAGCAAAGGTGAAAGAGTTGTTAATCATCATTCATGCACGAGTTAAGTCTCATATCAATTACGAATTCATTAAAACTCGGCTCACAAGGATGAACCCCACCAGGAGTTGAACTTATGCTTCCAAATCTCAACCCGTACCCTCGGCAAACTTCAACCGGCCGAAGTTGAAAGACAATCGTCATGCCATGGCGGCGCACTGCAAAAGCGCTAACGCCTTCCGGAGGGACGGGCGGAGAATGGCCAACTGCCATTCTTGCCGAGGGAAATTGACGTTATATGTGTTGTACAGTTAAATTCAAACCACTTGATAATTTGCATAACAAAACATCTTCGTGCCTTCCCCGACGCAAACGGGCTCGGGAGCGCAGCGTGTATGCAACGTGAAAGTCACTCCGAGCCACTTCGCATACGAGCTTCGCCTCGAGCTAAGTGGCATAGGTGGCACGGTACCGGACGAGGCAAACCATCTCGCACGCCGCACGAGGACCGACAGGGCAGGGAAAAGGTGCCAGGAACATCAAACACCGATCATTGGTGGGAATTACAAAATCCGACCGTCCGCCCTCCGGTCGACAAGCGAACCCACCGTCACCGTCGGAGGAAGCGTGTTGCTTTATCTTTGCATACAGATTACCTCTCTTTCCTATCATATAAAAAAGACAAAATTATATGATAGGAAAATGTTAGTGAATCAACCGACAAATCTTTAAACTTTGTATATTGCTGAAACTCATAAGGAGAAGTCTGTGAAAAAATCTAAATATTGAAACGGAAATTAATTGATCTTAAGTACTTTTAACAAACTTGAGTGATTGTGAGGAGATTTGTAGAATTTTGAATCATAATGAAATTCGTATTTGGTTTTTAATTTTGCTTCACCTTTAATGTGCAGAGCGCCGATTGTACGTTATTTCCGTGTTACTCTTCCATTGGAGATCCATAATCGCCCCATATCAATCTTTATACTCTAGTGAGTAGCCTCGTTTTGTGGAGTAAATTGTATCAATTTCAAATTTAGAATAGGAAGAGCAAATTTCATTAACATCCGTCCTCAAGTGACGAAAATGATCTAATTGGGATAAGCAGAACAAACACGAAATTGGAAGTAGAAACGAAACTGATGGAAATGCTATTCGAGGCTTGTTTTTTTTAAATAAAACTGTATAATGCAACCAAAATACATCAAAGTAGATATAAAATAAAAAAAAAAACTTTTACCTCATACTTTCCCCGACTTTTTCTTTTATTGATTCGCACAAACATTGTTTTTAACGAAACCGAGAGAGTTGGCAAAGAAAAGTAATTCGATATACAATTTTAAATAGCTTCTGATCATTGAAACCAATATTAATAAAACTCGAAAAAATGGAGAATCGCCAAATTAGATCAAACTGACCCACCGTGAACATTATACTAGCTACATTTTTTTCGTGTGGAAATTCGTATCGTTATCAAATCGTATGGAATCGTACGTAAAAAATAGTTATTCAAAATTATAGTTAATAGTTATTCAAACCAGATGTTTCCTGATACTCTTTATATCACAAGGCAATGTGAAGTGTATTGTATCGTGAACAAAAATATCTTCAGTGTGATTAAAGTAGAAAAACAAATTAAAACAATGAGCTTCATTGGAAAATCAGTATGTATCATGTAGACAAAAAAGTTTTTGCGATTGGTTAGGAAATTCAATTTCATTGGTGGCTGTTTAGTTTTTTTTTCTAATGTTTTGTATTTGAATACTACTTTACTATTAAAAATATAGTCCATGAAACACTCAATGTATCTAGATCATCAACATTTTTGAATACACTGATCGGCATCTCGCTCGTTGAAATACGATTACGATACGATAGTCGTGGATAACTACTCAGCATTACCTGCGATTATGATACCAATGTTTTTTTTATCAATTGATTCATGTGCAATGTTTAATTTATTCCGAAAAATAAGCGACAAATGCAATGTTAATTAACGGTTATCATTCCATCATCTAAAAATATCATTAAAAGCCATAAACAATCCATCATCCCATCACACATTCAAAGAGACATGCCATCTAATTACTTCATGCATTGTTTTTGCTGTGCGAACAGTTTAACAAAAAACCCGATTTCCACCTCGTTCGCTCATGATGGTATCTTCTGAATAGCCAACCCTACGTAATCACCATTTCCGTCACTCAATTTGAGATCAAACTCACTCACTCGTAACCTTTCGTCTTTCAGCTAGCAAAACGAGCACCGAAGGCCACCGAGTTCGACCGGGTTTGTTTTGAATGCAAATTTGGCTCTCTCGGTTGAAAAAGCGCATCCGTTGCGCCTTGTAACAGAGCGATCGTTTTGCCTGTCGTTAAATAATTCAAAACTTATGCTTCCAAATCTCAACCCGTACCCTCGGCAAACTTCGTTATTTCCGTGTTACTCTTCCATTGGAGATCCATAATCGCCCCATATCAATCTTTATACTCTAGTGAGTAGCCTCGTTTTGTGGAGTAAATTGTATCAATTTCAAATTTAGAATAGGAAGAGCAAATTTCATTAACATCCGTCCTCAAGTGACGAAAATGATCTAATTGGGATAAGCAGAACAAACACGAAATTGGAAGTAGAAACGAAACTGATGGAAATGCTATTCGAGGCTTGTTTTTTTTTAATAAAACTGTATAATGCAACCAAAATACATCAAAGTAGATATAAAAAAAAAAAAAAAACTTTTACCTCATACTTTCCCCGACTTTTTCTTTTATTGATTCGCACAAACATTGTTTTTAACGAAACCGAGAGAGTTGGCAAAGAAAAGTAATTCGATATACAATTTTAAATAGCTTCTGATCATTGAAACCAATATTAATAAAACTCGAAAAAATGGAGAATCGCCAAATTAGATCAAACTGACCCACCGTGAACATTATACTAGCTACATTTTTTTCGTATGGAAATTCGTATCGTTATCAAATCGTATGGAATCGTACGTAAAAAATAGTTATTCAAAATTATAGTTAATAGTTATTCAAACCAGATGTTTCCTGATACTCTTTATATCACAAGGCAATGTGAAGTGTATTGTATCGTGAACAAAAATATCTTCAGTGTGATTAAAGTAGAAAAACAAATTAAAACAATGAGCTTCATTGGAAAATCAGTATGTATCATGTAGACAAAAAAGTTTTTGCGATTGGTTAGGAAATTCAATTTCATTGGTGGCTGTTTAGTTTTTTTTCTAATGTTTTGTATTTGAATACTACTTTACTATTAAAAATATAGTCCATGAAACACTCAATGTATCTAGATCATCAACATTTTTGAATACACTGATCGGCATCTCGCTCGTTGAAATACGATTACGATACGATAGTCGTGGATAACTACTCAGCATTACCTGCGATTATGATACCAATGTTTTTTTTATCAATTGATTCATGTGCAATGTTCATTCATGCACGAGTTAAGTCTCATATCAATTACGAATTCATTAAAACTCGGCTCACAAGGATGAACCCCACCAGGAGTTGCCCGGGCGGAACGGGCTCGATCGTAAAACGGGCTTAAGTTTCCGGTCTGTGGGCGCTGGGGCGGCGACGACGGCGGCAAACAGCCCAGCCGAAGGAGATTTTTAATCAGCCGGACGCTTTTGGGGCCCCAGCCCCAGCCGCTCCGGAACAGCAAGTTCTCGATCGGAGCAGCGGAACCGGGCGATTCGTACACGCTGTACAGTGGCAAATGCCGGGTGCTTCGGCTTCGACCGGCTTCTGCTTTTATGCTCTGATTTATGCTCGCTCGGAGTGTCTTTATCTGCCACGGTGGACCTTTGCCCTTTAATGCTCCACTTCTGCTCGAAGCTGTTAGCGCTCGAGTGTGGCTGCTGCCGCTACTGTTGCTGCTTCACCGTTTGAAGCTTAATGGTTCTCGCTTCGTTCTCGCTCAATTGTTCCGGATTCGTTTGGAGCTTTCGCAGACTCATCTCTGGGGAGTAGGCTGCTCGCGTGTAATATCAACACCGCGTGTCGTTTATTATTTCAACAAACGAATTATGCTAAAACGAATTAAACATGAGAACTGTTAAATACCGTTTATTTTGAACATTTTTTGAAAACTATATTTCCTTTGATTCTCTCGATTCTGCAGAGTTTGTTAAACGTCTGAAGCGCTTAAATATTCACAGATGTTTCAAAGGATACCTATGTAGAGTACCTCTGCGTCCAGAACGTCAACGAGAGCATCGTGAAACATCAAAGTAAAAAAAAAACAATGCCTCGTCCTTGTTCCGTCCGCTAGTCTGCATAAACGCTATTCATCGCAAATCCTGTAACGAGCGTGCGACATGCACTTATCTTGCACAACTTTATGAGGATCTATTCGCACAACGTCACATGTCAAACGAAACAAACGGTTTTGCAGAGCTTCTCAACAGAGGTTGAGCGTAATGATGTAAATTCTTTATGTGAATGTTGCAGAAGTATGATATTCGATTTTAGTATCCTTATCCAAGATGCATGAGAACAAAGCGTAGCTGTTACACTCAACATTTTGTCACACGATGTAAGTGGTTGGGAAGGTCAGATTTACGAGCATAATGGTGTGTCTATGCGCTTCGATGTAAAGCAGCGTGCTTCGTCTGCGTTAGTACAATGTAGATAATTCAATTAAGCTCTACCTGTGGCACTTCTGTAACCTTTAGTGCTTTCTTTTCCTTACCTCGGGCGCTCGCAGTCCTCCGCCCAAATCCATCATCCTCTCGTGGGGATGCTAATGAGACGACCTTTCATTCTTACCTTCACTGTGGTTAACAGAGTTAAGCTTGAAATCTATCGACAGCGAACTTATGGCTTTATCTTAAGACTTTCTATACCTTCTGCACAATCCGTGCCAGCATCGCCAAGATCTGCTTCCGATGGAGTCTTGCAGGAATTGTGTCATCCCGGCAATGGTGCGTGAGAACTGAAGCGCACGGGAAAATCTAACCAGAACCACTCCACAAAGCGCCCAGACCCAGACGATGCCAATATATGGTGCGTGAGAACTGAAGCGCACGGGAAAATCTAACCAGAACCACTCCACAAAGCGCCCAGACCCAGACGATGCCAATAATACTACGTAGATAAGGTACGCTCACGGTCCTTTTCAGCGACGATCGTTATAGATTTCATGGGAAGATTCTTAATCTGGCACACTCGAACATTTAATCCTATTAATCTCCACTGCAAACAAGCCCAACTATCTGCCTTTGCACCGACGAGATAAAATTAATTCCTGAAAGTCGCGTACGGTTCCAATTTTTGTTGTAAACCGGCTTCGGATTATGGGAAATGAGATTAGGGAAAGCATAAGCTTGACACAGGCGAGGGACAAGAGATACTCAATTAACGATTTAATAGAACAACACTATGCTCTTCTTTATTCTATGCTAGCAATCACAACCTTCGTAAGCAAAGCGGATTATCTGCCTTTCGGAACGTATAGTAATGATATTAAGATTCCGTTTAGTTTTCCTTTACATGATATTTGAAGTTAAAAAATTGTATGTTCAAAAATTGTTTTTTTCAGTTTATTGAATAGTTGCCCGCGAAAGATCTACGTCGGATAAAAGCTCCATCGTTAATCCTACCTCAATCCGTGCCTCATTCCGGTTCGATTTCTACAGACCGAATTTCGTGCACACACGAGTCATGCGCCGTTCGGTCGAATGCGTACCGAATCAAAATCAATTTCCATAATCCCGTGCTTCCCCGTACGCACAAGTCGTTTAAAGAAGCCACTCAACCCGCCTTGATTAATCCCACTTTATTTACCTCAAAGGTAGGCTCTTTTTATGCACCCCACCAATCTTAAGCCTATTTTGTCATCAATTTTGCCGCCCTTTTTTGGATGGGAGGAGTTGGCGTGGTGGGATGGTGGGAGGTGCGGGACGAAAAACGCATTCGAATGAATATATTGGTCCCTGCCCGGCGAAACGGCAGCTTTGGAGGGACTCTATCAAATGCTGTCCTATATCCGTTATTTACCATAAAAAAGACATAATATCCACAAAACCATCGCCGTCCCTGTAACGCTCACCGGTTAGATGATCGTGGTCGTTTTCTTCTCTACCTCGTACCCCCGGCGAACGGAAAGTTTCCTCCGAGCTCCTATCAAATGTGGTGGAAGCCGAATAAGATCACATTGCCGAAATATGATGTCCACCGTGGACTTCGGGTGTGTATTTATTACAGGTACGTGTCCGCTCGCCGAGAGTGTCGGACAGCTTGCGTTGCGTTGCAGAAACTCTCCCGCCGAAGGATTGCAAATCCTGCGATTGTAGTTTTTGTCGAACGTTATGGCTTATGTGCCCTTACTTCATATTTCATAGCCGTTTTTCTCCGGTTCTGGCTAGACGGAAACCATCCAATTATAGCTTAGCACCACGGGGAGTGGAGTTATAAATAACAATGTTGTGTTGTATGTTGGAATAGATACTCACGATCCGTTGGTAAAGCTACGTGCTGAAATCTGACACCAAAATAAAACTAAATCGTTTTCTAATCTTGCCGAAATGACTTCAAGTGCACAAGTGTAGCAAATTTATTATAAATTCAAGTCACAATGCGTTTTATAGAAGCTAGAAGGAAAAAAATATATATTCAACGTTATGCATGGGTATCCAACTCCAATGTTACTATTTACCCAATATA
>KZ068457.1:41505-58068 GCA_002091845.1 Anopheles cracens | reverse complement strand
TTAGCAAGGTTAGTGATGGGTGGTTTGTAATGTTTTATTTTGTTTGAAGGAGTGTGACTTCGTACTACCTTGTAGAGGTTGGAAGTGTACGAGCAACGAGAATCTGATTTTGGTTTGTGATTATGAATTCATGCAGTCGCCACAGGAGGCCAAGGATGGTCGTTTGGACTATGTCAAATTTTACGACCCCTCAACGTGTGGCTAACTGCTGCGACAAACCACGTCAATGATAAGCAAGGCGCCATCTTATTGTGTGCTTGGTTTGCTTTGAATTACTGATGACTCGTTGGGAGTTCTCACTGAAGTGACAGGTGACTAGGTTAGGCAACGAGGTTTGATGACTTTATCAAGAGCTACCGAACGAACTCTTACCAACTCGCCAACGCTCCCAATATTCACATATGTGGCACATCACAAGGGGAATCAGCAAACCGGCTCCATTAGAACATCTGGAAGCAAAAGAACGATAACTGAAACTCACCCGAACCGGTCTGTCCTACCGATCGTATTCAAAAGCTGTTTGCTTCTGTTTGCGAAATGAAATTCAATATCGTTTGAAAGAATTCGTCTGGTGTTGTCGGCATCATTCCAAGCCCGTACGATGTTGAAGTTCCTCATATAAAACCTTCCGACACCTCTGCCGATGACAGGGTCAATAATTTGATCACACCGGAGTGCTGCCGGACATTAAAATGCAAGCGGATGAAACCTTGGAAGAAGATGCTGCAGTCGTGGAATAAATGATAAAACAGGATGGTAAGCTACTGAAGAAACCGGCAAAACGAAGCACAAAAGGAAGCTTTTGGGAAACTTAAGTAGAAGAGGGTGACATAAAAGAATGGTCAAATTGTTTTCATATTGATATTATATTGTTTTTGCTTAAACGGTTCACAAGCACGCTCTAATTAACGCACGTTCCTTTGGCAGTGCGAGAGAGGCGTCGAACGTCGGACGCTTTCTTGGCCCCCACTTCCAGCCCACTTTTGCCACAGCTCCCCCGGCAGGGAACGCGTTTCTACGCTACCGCGTGTCCGCGACCGTTTGGGGTGTTAGTTATGGCGATTGCGCAGCAATTAATTGCCTCCCTTCTCTCGACTTCTTTTCGCCGCCGGTTACATGCCGGTCATACGGCCAACCTGCAATAATATCAGATGTAATTTATGGAAGCCCCACCGCGTCCACCATGAGAGAGAGAGAGAGAGAGCGAAAAGGGACGAAAAAGAGAGTATGATTGGTAAGGTTAGTGATGGGTGGTTTGTAATGTTTTATTTTGAATGAAGGAGTGTGACTTCGTACTACATTGTAGAGGTTGGAAGTGTACGAGCAACGAGAATCTGATTTTGGTTGGTGATTATGAATTCATGCAGTCGCCACAGGAGGCCAAGGATGGTCGTTTGGACTATGTCAAATTTTAGGGCCCCTCAACGTGTGGCTTACTGCTGCGACAAACCTCGTCAATGATAAGCAAGGCGCCATCTTATTGTATGCCTGATTTGCTTTGAATTACTGATGACTCGTTGGGAGTTCTTACTAAAGTGACAGGTGACTAGGTTAGGCAACGAGGCTTGATGACTTTATCAAGAGCTACCGAACGAACTCTTACCAACTCCCCAACGCTGCCAATATTCACATACGTGGCAAATCACAAGGGGAATCATCAAACCGGCTCCATTAGAACATCTGGTAGCAAAAAAACGAAACTGAATCTCACCCGAACCGGTCTGTTCTACCGATCGTTTTCGAAGCTGTTTGCTTCTGTTTGCGGAATGAAATTCAATAACGTTTGAAAGAATTCGTCTGGTGTTGTCGGCATCATTCCAAGCCCGTACGATGTTGAAGTTTCTCATAAATAACCTTCCAACACCTCTGCCGATGACAGGGTCAATAATTTGATCACACCGGATTGCTGCCGGACATTAAAATGCAAGCGGATGAAACCTTGGAAGAAGATGCTGCAGTCGTGGAATAAATGATGAAACTGGATGGCAAGCAACTGAAGAAACCGGCCAAACGAAGCACTAAAGGATGCTTTTGGAAAGCCTAAGTAGAAGAGGATCAAATAAAAGAATGGTCAAATTGTTTTCATATTGATATTATATTGTTTTTGCTTCTTCGTGAGCGTTCGATCAATGATGTGTGAGACGGAAACAAAATGCGTCTATTTAAATAACCAAATTGCTCTTTCCTCGTTCACTCGTCCATTCTTCTCGTTGTTGCAGTTTCCTCTTTCGTTCAGTTTTCGACCACTCTGGCCGCCGTTCACGCTGTGTTGGCTGGCTCGAGTGTTGATTTAATAACCCAACGATCGCTCCCGTCTTGTCAGCGGCAAATTAAACTCTTTCGCTACCGCTCCAGGTCGCGAGCGTTGTGAGAAAAGATCGATGAAGTGAAACTGATCCCCGCTCCGACGGGCAATGCGAGGAAGTGAGTGGTTGGCCGGGAATTAGTTCGTTATTAAACGGCTTCGTGCTGTCATTTGCTGTTGTAAACGGTCCACCGAATCGGAGCCATTGAATCGTTCGGCATCATTTTCGAGGCTGCTTTTATGTCTCCGAATGAATCTTTTTTTCCTCTTTTCATGCTCTATCATGCTAGCCTACCGTTACCTATGCTGCACGGTAGCCATAGGAGGGTTTATTAGAGTCTGTTGACTCATTATTGGGTGCTCCAGTAGCAGTAGACGAAAACTTGGAGACTTGTCCAAGAAAAAGAGGAGAGATGTCTCGCAATCAAACTGCGAACCAACTTTAACATCTGGCGTCAAGATCGGCTGGGCGAGATGTTGTGTCGGTTTAATTTGCTTTACGATCGCCATCCACCGGAGATGGAAGATGAATGGATTATCGTGCGTATGGCGACAGGGTTGATCGGAGCGACAAAGCCCTTGAATTTATGAAGGTTTCTCGGAGAAGTAGCAGCTTCTGTTACCTATTTGATGGCAGTAGATTAGTACAGATTGAGCTTGATTGGTGCTTCTTTCTAGCTACTGGTTGAAGTGAATTTAAACACAAATCATTTTATTTTTTTCTAGGTGATTCCAAACGCTCATGGTTAAGAAGGTTGTCTACTGAACTATTTAATTAAATTTACCAGAATATAGCTAATTTTTTGATTGAAAACAAAAAAAATACAAATTGCTTCCATCCATCGATTGCCAAGAACTTCTCATTCTTCATGCAACTTTAATGGAATAAGTTTCAGGTCGATTGATTCGTTTAATTAACGTTGATAAGCGTGCTGGAAGGTTCGTCTGTTCTCCGTTCTTCCTCATCCTTACTTCCACGAAAGAAGGAAAAACTCCTTTCCGGTGCAGATCGCGCCCGATTAAGGTCTGAGTTTCGTGGTCTGAGGTCCGAGAATGAAGTCGCCTTCAAGGTGCATTCGTCCGCGACGGCAGCCGATTGTTATCATAATTAGAAAACACCTCGGTCACAAAACAAAACCCACAAAAATCGAACCAGTCGGGCCGAAATTCACCTGAAATCGCGTCGATCGAAGCGCGAGAGCGAGTCAAAGATCGTCCAGACGCGATTAAAGGCTTCGTTCGTGTGCTGATCGATTCTGGTTGCGCTCGTACCGTTCCTCCACGCTGTCGAACACTCCGGGCCCGGGTGACGGATGATGTCACTTTGGCCGGCATGAGCTTTCCTGCTCCTTCACTCGTGCGATCTCATGTGACTACGCTGGTGTCCTCTGGGTTCATATCTTTCCATCAGTGCTGCCCTGCTCAGTTCCAGTGTGTAGCTCTGCGTTCTGCAGGCGTCCTCGGTGTTCTCGTTTATTTTACTTCTACCTACCGAAGCCTTCATGGGACACGATTTTGGCACGATCATCACGGTTTGCAGTCGAAGTTTCAGACCGTGGCCTCCGTGGTTGATTCAAAAGAGCCGATAAAGCAAACTTATGTTAATTATTTATTGTGCACATTTTTGCAGGTAGTGAGAGCTTACAGAAAGTGGTCAGAAACGGAATGACCCACCGCATGGATGCAGTGGGATCAATCCATTGGCTTTGGAAGTATATTATCTGCTTCAGCTTCAAATCACTATTTCAAACATCACTTCGAAGTATATCCAGTATCCAGTATGTGTATATAAGTTCTCATGTAAGTTAATTAAAATCACGTGCTAATAATGGTCCATGTAGCAGCAGTTCATGATAATCTGGTCATCCAACGATGCTTAGCCTTCGCTTCTGAAATCCAATTTGACGATCGGTCATGATCGATAAAACGGTAGAAGACAGGACACCTTTCGGACAAAAAGTCTTAAAATATCGAACACGAACCAAAACTTAATTCTCTATTGCCGTGATAGTGATCTCGAGTCCACACCGTTGAGTCTGTTGCTCGTTGGCAGTCGCCTTTCATGCCTCCATACGCTCGCGCTTTGTCTAAACGAGCTGAGATCTTTGGCTGGATCAAGATAACCACGAACAACTGTGTCCGTGTCAGACAGACAAACAAACGGACAGACCACAAACACAAAACAGTAGAACAAAAACCAGCGCGAATCAAACCCACAAAGACGAACAAATATCTCCATAGCAACGGTCGTAGTTGCGCAGGAAGATGATCTTTTGAGCTGAAAGTGAGATTAAATCATCAGACAGCACGGGCTTCAGGAGCAACAACAGAATAAACTCGAACGAAACCAAACACTGCTTTCTCGCAGCAGACCGGAATGATCGTCCAAGTACAGGTTAATCATTTGTACAAGTCAAGATCAATATCTACGGCAGCGAAGTGCAAGCGATCATCGTCTTCTGCGCGGGAGATATTCATCGTAGATCAGGATTGGGAATGAACTTCGGATGAATTCTGGTGAGGTGAGTGTGTATCAAGCTGACACTGACAAAGCGGCGACAAGGTCGATCCGGCATGCCCGAGACGTGTGAAAAGTGCTGAATAGTGCAAGGCCTCGACACCGACCGAGGAGAGAAAGCGACGAATAGACGAACGGACTGTGAAGCGCGATGGATGCAGTGGGATCAATCCATTGGCTTTGGAAGTATATTATCTGCTTCAGCTTCAAATCACTATTTCAAACATCACTTCGAAGTATATCCAGTATCCAGTATGTGTATATAAGTTCTCATGTAAGTTAATTAAAATCACGTGCTAATAATGGTCCATGTAGCAGCAGTTCATGATAATCTGGTCATCCAACGTTGCTTAGCCTTCGCTTCTGAAATCCAATTTGACGATCGGTCATGATCGATAAAACTGTAGAAGACAGGACACCTTTCGGACAAAAAGTCTTAAAATATCGAACACGAACCAAAACTTAATTCTCTATTGCCGTGATAGTGATCTCGAGTCCACACCGTTGAGTCTGTTGCTCGTTGGCAGTCGCCTTTCATGCCTCCATACGCTCGCGCTTTGTCTAAACGAGCTGAGATCTTTGGCTGGATCAAGATAACCACGAACAACTGTGTCCGTGTCAGACAGACAAACAAACGGACAGACCACAAACACAAAACAGTAGAACAAAAACCAGCGCGAATCAAACCCACAAAGACGAACAAATATCTCCATAGCAACGGTCGTAGTTGCGCAGGAAGATGATCTTTTGAGCTGAAAGTGAGATTAAATCATCAGACAGCACGGGCTTCAGGAGCAACAACAGAATAAACTCGAACGAAACCAAACACTGCTTTCTCGCAGCAGACCGGAATGATCGTCCAAGTACAGGTTAATCATTTGTACAAGTCAAGATCAATCTACGGCAGCGAAGTGCAAGCGATCATCGTCTTCTGCGCGGGAGATATTCATCGTAGATCAGGATTGGGAATGAACTTCCGATGAATTCTGGTGAGGTGAGTGTGTATCAAGCTGACACTGACAAAGCGGCGACAAGGTCGATCCGGCGTGCCCGAGACGTGTGAAAAGTGCTGAATAGTGCAAGGCCTCGACACCGACCGAGGAGAGAAAGCGACGAATAGACGAACGGACTGTGAAGCGCGGCGCTGGTGTTAGTAGCTGTCAAACCGGTGCTTCCCTCAGTCAGGCTGGTGGTGAAGTTGTTTTACGTGTATTCAAACGCGAAACGGGCGAGTGAGCGAGTGTGTTGATTGTTTTGCAACCGGCTTTGGTATCATAACACGTGCTGGAGTTATTCTAGAGAAGTGTTACGGAGACGTTGTGACTGTAGGAGTGAAGCGAGATTGTTTGTGCTGTATATAAAAAATAGTTAGCTTAAAAAAAGCATTGTTTATAGGAAAAATCTGCTCTCTCAGGCAGAATACTGAATTAATATTTTACAAAATTCATTATATGATTCATGCTGGATGAGGTCGTTTATTCGTTTTGCTCACAGCTCTTAGAAGACACTCGTTTGTTGTTTTGCTATTCTGCGATACTTGATAACAAAGTAACTGGAGCGATAAGGTGCACACAACAAGAAAGAATAGCATTCTCTGCATGCTTCGTGAGTAGTACTACCAGCACCATGCACAGTGATAAAATATGTGAGCGGCCCCCAACGCCGATTGTGCCCTAGCGATTAGCCGGTTGAGTAGGAGTAACGTGATGGAAATGGATACCGATAGCCAGCGAGACAAGATTTTACCATGACGAACTAACTTCACTGCAAAGTGAGCATGTTTGGTTAGTCACTGGTTGTGTTTGTGTGTTCCTGGCCTCCAAAAGTAGCTACGATGAATTTGTTCGACTTCACCATCTGACACTGGACGACGCACCAGTTAAACATATTTTAACACTTGCTTGTAAGAGGACAAACATAGCATCCCGATTGGACTGGCCACTTCGATGCTATGTGATTGAATCCACGATAAAGTGATGAAAAATAAAATAAAACAAACTCGTCGTTCGATCGAATCTTGTCTGGCTAAAAAAAAAGACAACCACAACAGCAACGCGGACTTTTGTACGTATGAATGTAGATCTTATCCGACCTGTTGGCTTCCGTGGAATGTCCAAATTTTGACACGGGCAGCGAAGTGCAAGCGATCATCGTCTTCTGCGCGGGAGATATTCATCGTAGATCAGGATTGGGAATGAACTTCCGATGAATTCTGGTGAGGTGAGTGTGTATCAAGCTGACACTGACAAAGCGGCGACAAGGTCGATCCGGCGTGCCCGAGACGTGTGAAAAGTGCTGAATAGTGCAAGGCCTCGACACCGACCGAGGAGAGAAAGCGACGAATAGACGAACGGACTGTGAAGCGCGGCGCTGGTGTTAGTAGCTGTCAAACCGGTGCTTCCCTCAGTCAGGCTGGTGGTGAAGTTGTTTTACGTGTATTCAAACGCGAAACGGGCGAGTGAGCGAGTGTGTTGATTGTTTTGCAACCGGCTTTGGTATCATAACACGTGCTGGAGTTATTCTAGAGAAGTGTTACGGAGACGTTGTGACTGTAGGAGTGAAGCGAGATTGTTTGTGCTGTATATAAAAAATAGTTAGCTTAAAAAAAGCATTGTTTATAGGAAAAATCTGCTCTCTCAGGCAGAATACTGAATTAATATTTTACAAAATTCATTATATGATTCATGCTGGATGAGGTCGTTTATTCGTTTTGCTCACAGCTCTTAGAAGACACTCGTTTGTTGTTTTGCTATTCTGCGATACTTGATAACAAAGTAACTGGAGCGATAAGGTGCACACAACAAGAAAGAATAGCATTCTCTGCATGATTCGTGAGTAGTACTACCAGCACCATGCACAGTGATAAAGTATGTGAGCGGCCCCCAACGCCGATTGTGCCCTAGCGATTAGCCGGTTGAGTAGGAGTAACGTGATGGAAATGGATACCGATAGCCAGCGAGACAAGATTTTACCATGACGAACTAACTTCCACTGCAAAGTGAGCATGTTTGGTTAGTCACTGGTTGTGTTTGTGTGTTCCTGGCCTCCAAAAGTAGCTACGATGAATTTGTTCGACTTCACCATCTGACACTGGACGACGCACCAGTTAAACATATTTTAACACTTGCTTGTAAGAGGACAAACATAGCATCCCGATTGGACTGGCCACTTCGATGCTGTGCGATTGAATCCACGATAAAGTGATGAAAAATAAAATAAAACAAACTCGTCGTTCGATCGAATCTTGTCTGGCTAAAAAAAAAGACAACCACAACAGCAACGCGGACTTTTGTACGTATGAATGTAGATCTTATCCGACCTGTTGGCTTCCGTGGAATGTCCAAATTTTGACACGTTTCCCTTCTCTTCCGAGCGCAGACCGGGCGTTCATGGGCTGGTCGAGTGGTTCGCTTTCCTCTTTGGAGTTGTATTATTCTCATCTCCTAATCGTGACCCGATCATCAGTCAACGAACGACCTGTCAGAATTTGTAATAACCAGTAATAAACGAGTTGCCCGGTGTGGCGCGTTTTGTGACAGAAGGAGCGAGCAGGACTGCTGTCGATTGTTAATGCAGATTCAATCGATATTCGATTTTTGTTCTTCAGTCTTCATTGTTACAGTTATGCTTTCGGGGTGGGGTTTTCACCACCGAGTGAAAACATGAAATCATATGGAAGTAATAGTATGGAGAAATACGTTATGAAGGAATGTTCTATAGCTTATCCCAAGTTTAATATCATTGCAGTATTTGAAATATTTCGAATTACTGGAAAGCAGTCCTCGAGTCGTTTAGAACGATTTCTTATTTTGTGATTATGTCATTCCATTCCACGGTTCCTTCGTATTGAGTGAATCGTGAAAAATATAATGATGACGGTCATTTTATCATTCCTGACGCAGGAACTGATAAGCTACGTTATAGGATTGGATACAATTGGAACAATGGGATTGGAAGAGCTTAGTTAAGCCCATTGAGGCTATTGCAAAACTAGGAAAATGTTGAAAATTCGACTGTAAGGCAAAATGGTAAAAATGACATAAATGGCATTATAAAGACAAAAAATAGACATCGTTACCATGATAGTTGGCATTTAAGATTTTTTTTATTCCATGCGTCTAAATAATCTTTAAGGTTCAGTGTCTCAGGGGTAAACGAAGAAAGGCATAGAACGAAATAGATTTTCCAAAGTGAAAATATCCCACCACCAGTGCTCCAATCCGGAATAGAGAAAACAAAAGCAGAATCAAAGTAAGATTCTGCAGACAGCACAAAAACACATTAAATGTCAAGGTATCGAAGTAATCTGTCGGTTGGCATTCGTCCAGATGGGGAATGTTTTATTATTCACTTCAATCCATCGGGAATGGCTTTTCTGGATCAAGTTTGCTATCGCTCGTCTAAGTTTCGCTACGATGTGCTGCGAAGAAGGGAAGCTATCGGTTTTGAAAAGTCTTTGGACGATAAGCAAAATTTTAAAAAGTAAGTCCAGACACTGTACGACGATCGTGGAGAGGAAGAAGACGGAGGCAAAAAAAACACTCAAACCCCGATTCGAATCTGGCGTTGGCGCAACTTCTGAAAAATAAAAATAAAACAACGACCGGCACGGCCACATTCGGCATTGGCGTCGGCACACAAACACGCCGGTCGCTTCCATGCCGCATAGATCCGCGCCACAGATAGATCCATCCAATGTTATCAAATCATAATTTTGCTTATGCCTGATATTTTGGCTCCTTTAACGATGCCGCCGCTTGATGTCCAACGCTCTTATTGTTTGTTACCTTCTTTGAGCGATACAGAGAAAGAGAGAGAGAGAACTGTATGGAAGGGCGAGTGCCTCTGTCTAATTTACATTTTTATGAAACAATGCCTCCTCGGTGAGGCCCCAGCTTGGTGGGGAACGGCTCAGTTGTTTTGTTTTCCTGCAATGGTTAGAGTTGTTTCCGGTCAGAATGCAAAACGCACGAGAAGTGATTTTTTCATCTATAGAATATCTGCATTACACCAAACAAAAGCAGAAAATGCGGGAATGAGAGAGTGAGAGATTAAGTAAAACTATAACGATAACCGGAGACGAATGCGAGGCGTAAGAGACTGCCGGAGATAGGTGTATCTGTGACCATTAAGCACAAAAAATCACCAGATCCGAATGCTTAAGCCCTCCTCGGGCCCAACACGCCCAAACACTTATCAACTATTGATATCTACTTATTTATCATATTTATATTTCTTTTCGTTCCGCAATGAGACGCGAGCACCTTGTGAAGGAGGTGAAGGCGATTCTTTTTTTGGAGATTTCGGCATTTCGAGATTGGAGACGACGTCCGATGGCACTGCTTCTCCCTCTCACAACAGGCTCCTTATCTTGAAAAGTTCGTCGAGCTCTTGGGGAAGGATGTTTCCGAGCATAGGAGGGGGCCTGTTTTCCTTTGTTCCATTCCGACAGAAGGCAAAGTTGTTCGATGCTTTGGTGGTATGCAACAGATAGCAGGACGCCGATGGTTACGAATCGCGTGTCTGGTCCACCTAATCGCTGCAGAATTTCAACGATTATCAGTTGTTTGTGCATTTTTTGCTCTCATTTTAGTTAATCAGCATAGGAATATCGGTTTTCTATACGAATTTAGCTGATTTCTGGGTCAGAAGCAGATTTTTGAGGTTAAAACATTGTGTTTCTAGAGATGTATTATGACGAATGAATCATGCGCAATAAGTAGGGTTTTCAAGGCTGACTAGATTATTTCAATTGATATAAAAGTTGAACACAATTCGTGCACACTCTCACACGTCCAAAATGCGTCAAGCTCTTGTTTGTCTCTTTCTCCACCTCTCAAAATCCAATCTCCTATCGCGCTCTGAAGAAAGCGAACCGAAAAACGGTCTGAAAATATAATCTCTTGGCCACCGGCGGGAGCGATAAGCGAGGCTTTTAAGAGACATCACATTCTTCCCGGCCTCCTACGGACGTCTTTACCCACATAGACGACCGGATTTTTTGATCGCGTTCACTCGACATCGAGTCTGACAAGGCGCAACGCCGAAAGGAAGATGGAAGCGTAGATTTCGTACGTTAATTTATTAATTATCGATGCTCGCTTGCATTGGCGAGAAGGTGAAAGGGAAGAAGACAGGCGCCTCCCATACTCTGCATGACTTGAACACATACACACCATGAAGGTCAACCAATTTGTTAGTGGAAAGTGCAACTTGCTTGTGGAAATGCTTCTCCCACTGATCCTGCGTTTCCTCCTGCACATTCCAACCTTCTTGTGACGCATGTGTGTGTGTGATCGTGTCGGAGTGCGTTTTATGTTAATTGATGTTATTTTTCATGCCGATAAGACACCATTATAATCTCGTGATCGCGGCTCACTAAATAGTGGCCTGGAGGAGGATGAGGAGGAGGCGATTGGGAAAGGGAGACGATTATTCCCTGCGAAGGCACCGCCGCAACACCGACGATATATCTTACTCCCGGAGGCCACAACGTAAGAGCATAAATATATATGCATCCGTTTATCGCGTTTGTGTTTTCAATTTATACCCGACGCCGGCGCGGTTGTATGGGCGAGTTCCGTCCAACGTTTCCAACTCCGTGCTCAGCTGATCGGATCTGCTGTGTGGTGGTGTGCGTGGATCGTGGATGCGATAGTTTGTCAGCTTTCAGAGACCAGATGGATTTAATCCCGTCCTTGGAGGCCAATGCAACCAGAAACCCTCTCGAACGAACCCGCTCTATCTTCCAGGGGCATCTGGCTTAGATGCTTGTCTAAAGAGTGCAGCCTGTGGCTATTTCTCTCACACTTCATACTCGACTAGTGCCGGGCGTAATCGTTAAAAAACGCTTCTAAGACGAATGCTTTTTAGATTAGTAACCAGTTTCTGTACGCCTGATTGTGTTTGTGTGAGCTCAGTCAGTCGAACTAACACCACGTGGTTTTGGGACACGACATTTTCGTCTCATATTTTAGCTTTTATGATTGACATTAGTTAGTCATGATGGAATAATAGAAACGTTTTATATTTACAATGTTTAAACAAACGTATTTCAAGTTTACCAATGCTCTAGTACAACTCTTTTGAAATATCTTTAAGTACCTTCCCCGCACCAAAGGAGAGAAATTGAAAAGATTATTTTGAAGATGACTCGACCGTTTCGTTCACTCATTAGTTCTTCAACCTCACAACATCGGACGAGAGGAATGTTTTACTCTGCCATTATATCCACGTGAATCTTCTTCCTGTTCTTCGTCTTTCCCACGCGAATGTATTATGCAAACAGCTATGATACTGGTGACGGTCCCTTCTCAAGATAAACACAACATCTCTCAGCTAGACGATAGGGGAGAGAAATAAAGACACGTTTACATGTAATATCCCTGAGAGGATTGCGTTTCATATCGTGCTGCGTCTGCTAGTGTCGAGCAATGGTGTTAGAAGGATTGAGTTTTATTGAATTTGTAGAATGGCACACGGTGCGATAAAACTTTTCTCACCCACACTCGCATAACTATTCATATGGCCACACTTGCACGGCCATAGCCACAGTCATAGTATTTCTCCATTTCACACAGCTGATATGGTCCGATACGAGAAGACGGTCAAGCTCCGGAGACATGTGCCTCTTGACCTACCGATTTCTTGAGGATACTCTCCTTCTTCTTCACACACAATTTCATTCCGTAGATATGAGCAGCACACGGAGGAATCAGACATTCTCTTCGTCTGGTTGAGATTTGGTTGTATCATATCTACTGCTAAGAATGGAAAGGATCTCGGGGGTATGGTAAAATCCATTCGCATCATGTTCACTTCCACCGTCGCCCACTCGTCCTTGAGAACGGTCCTATAATTGCTTCGAGCTGTTATTTCAGGCATGGTGTAGGATGTGCTGTTCGTCTCCACAGACAACTTCCCCGTCCTTGCTTCCCAATGCTCGATTCCTATCGAAACCACATTCCCATTATGCTGACGACTGTACATTTGTTGGTGTGATACTGCTTCAGCGCTATATCCTCCCGATGCAGAAGGCTAAACTCATAGCTTTAACAATAGGTCACATGCATTGGAGCATCCGCTGCTTATCCTTCTCGTACAAGTGTTTCTGCGGTCTACACCAAGATTGTTTCGCAGAAATTGCAGCCAGCAGTGTTTGACAATAGTGGTATGTTTAATGGTTGCACAACTTAGCTGCAGCGATACGTAATAAGGCTTGCTATGAATGTTTTGATAGATTCATATTTTTATTCATGTTAACGTATTTGTATCATTGTTTATTGTCAAGTTCCCCTCGCATCATTTCCACCATCGTATGGCGACTGTAATCGACACAAAAAGTGACCTGTATTATTAATTAAGTTAGCAGAATTGATCAGTATCATATACATTTGACGCACCATAGCTAATGTTGACGAGCTAGCTTTAATTCGTAACCTATAAAAAGACAAGCGGCAGATTACATATGACGGAAAGCGAACCGAGCGTGTGTTTCTTTTTTTTTGTTATAAGATTCAGCTAACGTGTTGGTTTGCTTCGTCTATCCGCAGATGATTACTGCTTTCTCTTAAACTTTATCTATAATGAAATCTTATCGTTGGCCGAACGCCATTTTCTCTTCCCGAGCGCATCCCATGTTCCGATGACTTTCTGTTTGGTTTCATGTTTGCTTCATTATCTCTATTTGGCTGCCCGCCACCATTGTGACCATTATTGGATCCTTTTATGACTGTTGGAGAATGTGACCATGTCTTTCGTGAACATCACTATTTCATTTATGTGGTTTTGCCTCGAGTGGATGACTTAAATCGCATAATCGGACTCGGGAATTGGAAACAAATGTTACGCGTATTCGGATACTTTTGAGCTAATATTGTACGCTTTTCTCACGGCTGCAGGTTTGCATACGGTTGCTCAAAGTGCGTTTATGCAATTACTTAAGCTGATAGTTATAACATAAAACAAATGAAATATACAAGCAACTTGGCGTGCAAGGGTAACGAGAAAAAGGCCATTTAGATCATTATCTTGGAATGGCGAAAAGAAAGCCTTTTGGCATCCTGCCTACAGGAAAATGAATGTAGGAACCGATGGCTTTATATGGGATTTCGTTTTTCGCTAATAAAGATTGCATTGAACATTAATTTGATGATATAATGGTTTGTACCATTATATGTAACAAATTTGAGCTGTACAACTTATGCATAAAAAATTAAGCAAGTATTTTTATTTTAACATTATAAAAATCAACTCGTATTTGTGAGATTAACAGAAACTGGATTAGCTCGTAAAGCATAGAGGTAAAGTGCAAGGTTTCAAGTGAACCAAGATGCTACCGTTTAGATTTCGCCACGCGAATATGACAAGTGATCGATCATTCTGACATTTGACACGGCAATCGATTGTTTCATGTCAATGCGCTGTTGGATGTAAACGGGGATTGACGAAGTTGTTAGTTGCGTTACTCATCAGTGAGAGATTATCGGTAACGAATGCTGGAAACGGGTTAAGAAGAGACGCATGCAGCAAGATTATGTTGAAATGGGGAGCTGAAGCTAACGATGTGTAGCGCCACACCAAACGAATGACGTTGTATTTCCAAGAATTGGATAATTTCATCAATTTAAGGCAAATACTAAACTTGATTCAAAGTTATGTTTTAGATTCAAAAACGGCTTCTCTATAATACTTATATAAATTAAACCTAATGGAATGTTTTCTGCATTTATTTTCAGGTAAGTTATCTGAAGCCATGTTCCTGTACATCGGTTGGACTGGAAATGATACTTTCGCTCTTCAACTGACATGATTCAACAGTGAGTGCAATCGATATCAGGTCAATAAATCATTCCACACCCGTCGGCCACCAAATCTGATTGATTGTGGCTATCGCTTATCATCACTCACGGCTGGTGAGCATGTATGATTCGATTTGTATTTGCCCTTATCGATACGATGCAAACGGCGCGAACGGGTTGGCTGCTTAAACGATTATTGATTATCAGCTCACAGTGGTTAGGATGGGCGCAACGATACGCAATTCAAATAATGCGCAATGTGGCGCTTGGTGAGGCGAATTAATTTACTTAAGTTGATGGTTATTGTGAAACAATCGCAGATGATGCTTTGAGAGTTGTGTACTAATTATTGATACAAATACAGCAAATCAAAGATAAGTAAAAAGGCTACGTATATTGATTTTAAAGGGTTCATAGTTCATTTGTGTTTCAAAACAAATTGTTAAATCGATTAAACAATCAATAATCGAACAAGAAGTACTTGATGTTGATGTTTAACGTGTTGGAAATTAACCCAATCAACTGTTAGAGCAAGTCAATACTGATGGTTTGTTTATTTTGAGCACAGATTTCAATCTACATCCAAGCGTTTTGCTTCAGCCGCTCCTTCTTCGGTAGCGATTGTTTATGTCTTTGTCCTTAGCACGTGCTTCATAATGCAACAACCGATGCAGGAAGACCGGCGTTTGTTTACCACGCTGAACCACGCTGAACTTGAAGTGAAAGTTATTGATACAATATCGATGTTTTCCTTTTTATGATTGCCACCAGTTGAGTCGGGCCAGGAAAGAAGGTAATGCCACGCGACTCGCTGGAATGCAACGCCAACAACTCGATTACCGTCTCTGATAAGGTTATGCACGTTTCGCCTTTTGTGTAGAGGGGTGGGAAAAAATGTTTATTTTATCGTTAAGAAGACGAGAAGGAGAGTGAAAATACTTTATGATGTTTCCCATGAGCATTACTGGTTGTTTTTTTTAATTCTTTCATATGGTTTATGATCATATTTGATAGGAAAATAGTATTGTTTCCAGGAAAGGCTTAATTTTATATTAACTTTAGAATTCATATTTGTTACGAATGTTCGTTAAACTTATATCTGAGTTATTAAATATTCCATAAATCAAGATTTTACTTTAATAGCACCTACCTATAGTGATGCAATCAGCAAATCGAAATCAACGAGAGAATGTACGTAAAACCGTTTTCTTTGCCTTCAATTTCGAGTACCAGTTCCCTCTGTTGCACCTTCCTCAAAACATAAGCGATCCAATCTCGGTCGTTACGACAACCCCATCGAAGGCGATCGAAGCGACATCATTTGGTGAGGCAGTAAAGCACAAACGAAACATAAAAACAACCAAACGCGGTGACATTTCGAAACGAGCTCGGAGCTTCTTGGCACGAGACTTTCAGATGCAATTCAGCGGTCTGCAGTGTTCGCGTGCAGTATGGTCTTATGTCTTTCGTGCTACCAACCCGAGTGAGCAAGACCAACCATAGACAGTAGGACCATCGATAGGCATCGGAGATATTCTGACCAATCACTTTCCATCCCGGTAAACTACGTTACGAGGCCAAAACAAGAATAAGGAGCAGGATATCGATGAAAGGAACTTAGTTTATAAGAGATATTAGCCATTATGCACCGCATTACGGATAATTAGTTAAACGACACGATCGTGAGAATAATTCCAATCAGGGATGGGGACCAAAACTCGGCGTGATGGAAGAATCTTGATAATTAAAATTAACCTCACACCTAGAAGTTATTGAAGCATGTTTGCAAATTGCTAGTTTTATTATCATCAGACTTCAGGAAACAACTTCAGGAAATGCTTTCTTGAAGGAATATTTTGAATTTTAACTTCATACCAATAAAGTAGAATTGGTTCGAATCAAGCGAATGTATGTGAATGTATGCAGAATCGCATTGTAAC
>KZ068457.1:18723-40215 GCA_002091845.1 Anopheles cracens | reverse complement strand
CGATTGTACGCGAAACAAATGCGATCGATAAAACCGGCTGTACTCCTGCACCGGTAATGGAAAAGCGAGCCAGTGGTAACGAGAGTTGTGCATCGGGTTCGGTAAATACTTCGAACGCACACCCTGAGAGCGTGATTCAAATCGCGATCGCGAATGAGATCTCCCTGAGCGAGCCGGTCCGGTCGGATGGAAGGATGGAACCAGCTTGCGGAGGAAATGATGGCATCCGTGCGATATGGACGCGTTCAGGTGTTTTGTGTAATAGGAAGGTAATTTTCATCCGTCTCGTGGGCCACATTGTTGGTCAGGGTGAAGGAGAATGGAAAGTACTGTAGAACGTTGAGTTATTATAGCAACATTTCCAAGTTTCTTTATACCCATGAAGATGTTATATATTAACACAATTTTCTCAAAAAAGTCCTTCAAGTACTACAACGATTTCCGAAACGAAACAACAAGCATCCAGTGCATCATGATCAGCCGGCAACATCCCTCAAACCAGAGATGCATCTGCATCGATTTGTTTCCAATTTTATTCGAATCCCACATGCATATTCCATATGTTACCGACACGCTCGCGCTCCAGCTGTAAATCGTCCACCTTCGTAACAATGCATTGTATTTGTATCGTGCGATAGAAATCTTCAAATTCCCGGCGAATCCTGCCCTCCGTTGCTCCATTGCGCGGATGATTATGGATGCCGTACATTTTTATTTTCCGCACGGAAGAATATATCGACAATTAAAATGTTATAGCAGGCTCTATCACAGCTTGGAGTGTTGAAATTCTCCACAAGACACCTGTTTCTTCAACTTACATGCATGATTCAAAACGCACCAATACTGCCAAGAATCCAGAGAGAGCGTGTGGGTAGTAATTGCATGTCCATCGCGCTCGATCCCCGCAAGAGATCCTTCCGCGAAGATAAATCAGCCTTCGGTCAGCGAAAGCTCGATCAAGATAACTTCCGAAGCATTGGTCCCGAGGTGGAGTTGAATTAAAACAAATCCTCTTTGAACGAGAGCGTCATCTTTCCATCTCGTCCGCAAACCATCCCCGGAGGTCCCCCAGGAGGACGCTCCAGGATCGGCCTCGCCAAGGATCGGAGGAACGCATCCATGGCACAATCGCAATCATGGCACAATCGTGCGCGGCATACGGCACATAAATAATCCGGCAAATCCGGGATTCCGGTGACCGAATCGAACGACTGCATCGCGTGGGGAGGACACTTCCCGGGCGAACCGGGCAAACCGAAGGCAACGCGCGAAAGATGCACCGTGAATGGAGATTTGAATCTTCGGGAGTTCTTTCTTTTCCCCCGGCATGACGACGATCGAACCCATTTGGACGAAAAGCGCGTGTGTGTGTGTGAGCAAAAGCATTGCATCGTCCGACCGAGGACAGAGAGAGAACAATCGGTTCTGTAGGATCAGTTTTCGGTTCTGCGTATCGCGCCAGTTGTGGGGCTTTTTTATTGTTCGACGTGCTAGATTGCGCATGCGATCGTATTCGATTTTTTGTGCGTCCTTCTCGCGTTCGGGCTTTTGTGCGTATGCTTTGCAACGTTTTCTCGCGGCACGGCCTGCTCCGTTCGCCAATTGGATGCAACGGCTTTTGCGATCTGATAAACCTTTTTCCGCTTCGCATTTGATTCTCGCTTGTTTCGGTCGTCCCAAACAGAGTGCGGCGAATGTTAAAGTTCACCATTTCCGATACGTACGCAATGTTTAATTGTGTTGTTTCTCAAATTGAATCGTGCTAAGAACAAACTGTTTTCAAGATTTTATTGAAGAAGGCCTAAAGAAAATGCATGTACTGTTGAAAGTACTTTATAGTTTTAAATACAAAATATGCCTGAGTAGTCATCTGATGAGATTAAAAATATAAAAGGGAACTATAACACTTTACCAAGGCCGTTCGGAAACGAGGCACATAAGAAGAGCACAGAAATGAGGTTGAATTCCTCCTATCATCACCGGAATCGTTGCCTGAAGCATACACCACCTTTGCACGAAGGAAGGCGTGCAGTCCACCGTTGTGCAATCGAATTATTTGATCAATTTTAATTCCAAAATAATAAACCATAATTCATAGCAAAATAATACATTTTTTACAAGGTGTTAATATCAACACATTATTACCCGTGGCTGCACGCGTGATCTCAGTCGCCGCGGCTCCGTTTGCGCGGTGTGCAATGGACAACCGAATGGATTCCCATTCCTGGAGCCGTTCCGTGCGCGAGCCGACGATCGGATCTCCGTTCGCGCGATCCTCATAAACTGCGGCATGTCAGTTCAAAAGGTCAGCGTGGCGGGGATGCTGCTCTACCTTCACCGCTTGCGCCGCAACCAACACGTGTAAAAATTCAGAGGCCGCACCAGCACAAAACGCTCGAAACAATGCCAGAACCGTCCCGGCTAAAGAGGTGAGAAAAGGTAATGCACACCGATGGGTGCTGCATCGAGGCGGCCCCGGCAGTGGGGTATAATTTCGGTGAAAAACGCTAGCACTGGGAAAAGCACGTTGGTAGGGTGGGAAGCGATGGAGTAATGAAGTATCGTGATCGAAATGGGCTGCGAACGGGGAGAAGATTCGTCGGCATCCGTTCCGGCGGGAAGGAACCCGGGCGTGCAGAGATCGTGATTTACACCTTCACACACACAGTGCACCGGGCATTCGTTCTCGTTGCATTTTCACGGACGTCGAATATTCCATCAAAGGGGCATGGGCCGGACATGGGTGGGCAGAGAAACGCACGCGGCAGACGAGGTTGATCGAGGCCATCAGCCTCGGGCTTGCTAACGAGCTAAAGAACCACGCCAACCGATGCTACTCACTCGCCGCTGGATGAGGGTGGATTGATTGAAATCGAAAGACTCGTGGTTGAAGCGACGAACCCGAGTTTCGCGGAACGTGTTGATAGTGGGCCTCGATATCGAAACCGTAGGAAAAAAATAATGGAAAAAGCACCTTGAGAGGCGAGTGTTAATAATATAGAAATATCGTCGAAGTACCACATGAGAATTGTGTTCTGTTAAAATTTGTTTTTAAATTTACACGTTCGTTTTAAATCTGAAGAATTAATTAAGAATGTTGTTTCAATACTCTCTATTATCATATTTTTGTAGAAAATAAAAATACTCTAATGCAGTTTGAGATAAATCGTATGAGCCTAGGTTGCTTCTGATACACATGAACTCTATATGTATGCATTCATCGTTTAACATTTTCATTTTTACATTTTCATGAAGAAATGGAGTAAAATTTTAATTATCATCGGTAAATAGGTCATAAATATTAATTAAATAATGTCATCTCGTTCGCTTAAACCTGTGTAGTGGAAAGACTGCCTTATCATCACGAAGAGGAGGCTTGAATAAATAGTTTAAGCGAAACGATTGCCGATAGCTGCAAATTAACACTTCAAATTAGCACTTCAGTGTTAATGCAAATAACATCAAACTTAAGCTACAATAAAGCACCCAATCAGGACATCGCAAGTACGTTGAATAAATATTTCAAACGATCCTGTAAAGCTGCGAAAAATTAATAATTAATGACCGCTCAAACGACCGTAACGGAAACAGAGAGCCCTTCAAACAACGGTCGACGACAAATGGTCGACCGTAAAAGCCCAGAACAAGAACGCAAAAGCGGGATCGGAAAGAAGCCCACGCTAGGGAACCGCACGAGAAAACCGGCCTAGCCGACGGGGGCTGAAACCGTGGCCAAAGCAGCGTGTAAATTTATGGTTACAATTTATTAATGAAGATTTAAAAAGCAATAATTTATTTTCCAAATGAAACCACCCAACCCAACCGTCGCCCGGTGCCACACGCCCGTGGCGGATGGAAAATCGCTGCGGAAAGGTGGATTTGTAATTGAAGAGCGTAAGCCGCCGGTTCATGTTTCCAAACCGTTCGCGTTTCGCGGCAAACGAGAGAGAGAGAGAGACAGAAAAGAGAGTTCGGATGAGCTTTTAGGCACCTTTCTGCCCGTGTTGGCTCGAACCAGGAGGAAGAGACGATCATCTCGAACCCCCGGGATCGGAGCGGCTTGAACGCCGGTCGCGTTTGTCGCGTCGGTTAAGTGAATGGGCGTTCGAGTGTCTGCGGCGCGAATCTTGTGCTTTTTTGATTCGCTTTTCGCGCCCCTTTTCGTGGCCTGCGGTGACCACGGCCTGCTCGGGATGATTTCTTACCGTATCCGAGCACCACTCTTTGCGTTCGTATTCTTTCGCACAGAGCAGACGCGGCGCGTTGAAGATGATCGTTTTTATTCATCGTCCGCACGGAGCACGGAAACCACATGAGGGTGGGGGCTGATCCGGGTGGTGAGCCGCGTGCCAGCATGCGAATAAAAGAAACATTTATTCCATCGTTTTACGCCGCATCAAGCGTAGCCGCCGTTGCGTTCGTTGACAGTTACAAGTTGTTAACAAATTTACACCTTCACACACACAGTGCACCGGGCATTCGTTCTCGTTGCATTTTCACGGACGTCGAATATTCCATCAAAGGGGCATGGGCCGGACATGGGTGGGCAGAGAAACGCACGCGGCAGACGAGGTTGATCGAGGCCATCAGCCTCGGGCTTGCTAACGAGCTAAAGAACCACGCCAACCGATGCTACTCACTCGCCGCTGGATGAGGGTGGATTGATTGAAATCGAAAGACTCGTGGTTGAAGCGACGAACCCGAGTTTCGCGGAACGTGTTGATAGTGGGCCTCGATATCGAAACCGTAGGAAAAAAATAATGGAAAAAGCACCTTGAGAGGCGAGTGTTAATAATATAGAAATATCGTCGAAGTACCACATGAGAATTGTGTTCTGTTAAAATTTGTTTTTAAATTTACACGTTCGTTTTAAATCTGAAGAATTAATTAAGAATGTTGTTTCAATACTCTCTATTATCATATTTTTGTAGAAAATAAAAATACTCTAATGCAGTTTGAGATAAATCGTATGAGCCTAGGTTGCTTCTGATACACATGAACTCTATATGTATGCATTCATCGTTTAACATTTTCATTTTTACATTTTCATGAAGAAATGGAGTAAAATTTTAATTATCATCGGTAAATAGGTCATAAATATTAATTAAATAATGTCATCTCGTTCGCTTAAACCTGTGTAGTGGAAAGACTGCCTTATCATCACGAAGAGGAGGCTTGAATAAATAGTTTAAGCGAAACGATTGCCGATAGCTGCAAATTAACACTTCAAATTAGCACTTCAGTGTTAATGCAAATAACATCAAACTTAAGCTACAATAAAGCACCCAATCAGGACATCGCAAGTACGTTGAATAAATATTTCAAACGATCCTGTAAAGCTGCGAAAAATTAATAATTAATGACCGCTCAAACGACCGTAACGGAAACAGAGAGCCCTTCAAACAACGGTCGACGACAAATGGTCGACCGTAAAAGCCCAGAACAAGAACGCAAAAGCGGGATCGGAAAGAAGCCCACGCTAGGGAACCGCACGAGAAAACCGGCCTAGCCGACGGGGGCTGAAACCGTGGCCAAAGCAGCGTGTAAATTTATGGTTACAATTTATTAATGAAGATTTAAAAAGCAATAATTTATTTTCCAAATGAAACCACCCAACCCAACCGTCGCCCGGTGCCACACGCCCGTGGCGGATGGAAAATCGCTGCGGAAAGGTGGATTTGTAATTGAAGAGCGTAAGCCGCCGGTTCATGTTTCCAAACCGTTCGCGTTTCGCGGCAAACGAGAGAGAGAGAGAGACAGAAAAGAGAGTTCGGATGAGCTTTTAGGCACCTTTCTGCCCGTGTTGGCTCGAACCAGGAGGAAGAGACGATCATCTCGAACCCCCGGGATCGGAGCGGCTTGAACGCCGGTCGCGTTTGTCGCGTCGGTTAAGTGAATGGGCGTTGGAGTGTCTGCGGCGCGAATCTTGTGCTTTTTTGATTCGCTTTTCGCGCCCCTTTTCGTGGCCTGCGGTGACCACGGCCTGCTCGGGATGATTTCTTACCGTGCCCGTGCACCACTCTTTGCGTTCGTATTCTTTCGCACAGAGCAGACGCGGCGCGTTGAAGATGATCGTTTTTATTCATCGTCCGCACGGAGCACGGAAACCACATGAGGGTGGGGGCTGATCCGGGTGGTGAGCCGCGTGCCAGCATGCGAATAAAAGAAACATTTATTCCATCGTTTTACGCCGCATCAAGCGTAGCCGCCGTTGCGTTCGTTGACAGTTACAAGTTGTTAACAAATTTGAAACCTATACCCGTCGGCTTGGATGGCCAGGTGGCCGTTTCATGGGAGTACCGATACATGTTTCAGTGTTTGTTTATATTTCATTGACGTTTCAGGTAGCATCTTTTGATATGTATAGAGCATTACTTTTTTGCATCAGTTTTTTTCTTCGAAAATCTCATTGCATTGTTTTGTTTGCTTATCAGAAAGGAACCCATTTCTCACGAACGAAAATAATAGAAAAAATGTCACCTGTCAGTTAGTACTGAGGAAACGCTGCTCTCATTTGTTCTATCATTCTGGTAGAGCATGAAAAAAGCATATTGTCCCAGAAACTGCCGATCTGATAGCTCGCGCACTTCTTTTCGTTTGGTTGAGTTCGACCAACCAGATTGCGACGTTGAATGTAGAAAAAATCAATCAGATACCATCAATTATTGTGCTCCGATGATTTTTAATTAAAACTGGACGTCAGGGATATGCGAATGTCATGAATAGAATGATACGGACGGATATGAAAAACAACAGAACCTGTAAAGTAGGATGGTCAGTTTGACGAAAGGTGGAATGAAGATATATTATAAAAGACTGTATGAAGTGTATTGTACATCGGACTGTCTCTCTGTGTCGTCAACATGCAACTCAGTTGTTTAAGTACATCAAAACGCTAGATTCTTCAATCGAACAAGTCGAAGGCCGTCACCACATAAATAGTAAAATAGAATCTTGAACATGAAACCAGTTACTGCATCGAACAAGATTTCGTTTCGTGTTCAATTTACCTCAAACGGACACGACACACGGCACGTCTCACATATTGAACTTTTTTTTTTGATAGAAAATTAGGTTCCGCTTGCGGATGTATTGTATGTTTATTAGCCGAAAACTTTCCTCATGCCCTCGCCGGCTGTCGATTGGGTGTTTTACTTTTTCGGGCCAGTAATTGGTATGCAAAGAACGTGGCCGCAGCACTGAAGCATGAAGTATTTATGAATTCGGCTTCGGCTTGTGCTTTTTTGATTCGCTTTTCGCGCCCCTTTTCGTGGCCTGCGGTGACCACGGCCTGCTCGGGATGATTTCTTACCGTATCCGAGCACCACTCTTTGCGTTCGTATTCTTTCGCACAGAGCAGACGCGGCGCGTTGAAGATGATCGTTTTTATTCATCGTCCGCACGGAGCACGGAAACCACATGAGGGTGGGGGCTGATCCGGGTGGTGAGCCGCGTGCCAGCATGCGAATAAAAGAAACATTTATCATTCCATCGATCGATGACGTGTTCGATTTGGAACTCCTGTCAGTCGATGTCAGCAGCGATACGATAGTGAATAATTCAATGATTCGGCAAGACCGCACAGAGCGCCGAAAACGTGGTGCGACGGTGTGCGGGAGCCACCGTCATAAGATTGGCATGTCGATCAGATTGCACACTAGCGCGAATAGGTGAAACAAATTTCAAATAAAAGCACTTCAATTTTGACTAAAACCTGTTGCTATCCGCACCTCGACCTGTTGCTAATTTGGCTTACTGAAAAGCGTTAAGCACGAAAAAAAAAACAATCGATTGCACACTGCAGCCATTTTAATTACAGTGAGCGAGACAATCAACATTTGCTCAACCACTCGCTTCAATGAATCGTGCGTAATGCGAACCGGTTACCGCCACCGGGGAACGCTTTTCTACCCCAATGGGCAGTACGCAATCTCTGGCACGCACGCACACACCCATCGGAATGCGGTCACACGTTGGTAATGTGATAAATGCAACAGTGCCACCGGATATTCCGTCGTGCAGGGAAGCATGCAGGACGGTACGGATTGCGTTGCCTGTGTGTGCCTGCTCGAATGTGTTTATAGGTATGGCCAAACGCACAATGCAACAAGAGGTAATAACAAACCCGTTCGTTGCTGCAATCGCACCATCCCCATTCGCCGCGGATCAAACACTTCGGCACACTAAATGCAACGAAATGGCTCAATGCGCCCGTTGCGTGCAGAGCGAAGGAACGGAACAGTTGAGTGTACACATACTCGCACACGCACACACACTGAAAAGTAGATGATATGAATAAAAAATAAAACAATCGCTCATTGTGGCGTAAAAGAGTATGATAGGAACAAAAAAAAACATAGAATTCTATAAAAACGCCATAAGCCATAAGCGGAGTATAAACGATAATTGGATGAGCACAAAAATAAAACAAATCAGTTTCATGAATGCAACGGCCAAAGGAATTAAGGGAATCATTGGCGGAATTGCTGCCGTCAGCGCAGCGCAGGTGAGAAACTTTTTCCATCGTTCGAGCTGGCATTGATTGTTTTATGTTTGTTTTTTTTTGCCTCGGTGGGCTCTATTCAAATACAGTACGTTTAAAAAAATCCTTATCCAATTTGTATAGTTTTTTAAGCATTTTTTTCTGAATCGCCATGATGTGTGGAGAGAGTGAGTTAAAAAATAGTTAAAAAAATAAAAAAAGCATTGGTAATACTATTCCTTGTCCATTGATTCTCTCTTGCCTTTGTTGTGCTGGTTATTTATGAGAATTCAGATGAATACCCTGCACTTCATTGATCATCAATGAGTAGTGAATGAGTTGTTTTTACATCAATGAGTGCCAAACAAACGAATATACTACCCACACCTATTCGTTTTTACGTTTCGTGATTGAAATTGTTGCATTAAGCTTACCACATAAATTAACTTCTCTATTCATCGGTTTTAAACAGTGATTTGTCGTGATAACAAACCAGGATACTGATGAAAATAGTTTAATAAAGCTAGCTTGAATCATAAAATTTAGATACAATTTTGATCAAGTTTTAATGTCCATTCCACTTGAAGTCTACCTATTTTCATAGGTAAAATGCAATGGACTCTATTACAAAATGTCTTTAAAAATATGTGTTTTTATTAAAGTAACAGAGTTTATTTCGTAACAGACGTATCAATTAAAATAAATGATAGAAGTTGTGATGAGAATTTTGGATATGTCTTTAATGTTATGATAATTGTATTCAATTGTATTCAATTTCGACTGTTCAACTATCTCAATACAATGTAGGAGTTAGAGCTGGAACAAGACGCATTTAAATGGTTTCTGCTGCTTATAATTCAATTTGATTCTCGCACGAAAAAAGCAAGAGCCAATTTCCTGTCCAACTGGCAGAAGAAAACTATTTTTGCCCAACCTTTTCCTCCAATATAAGAGAGCGAATGCTCCAGCAAAGAAAAAGTACTTTGCAAAATCGATCAAAAAAAGGCTGAAATATAAAACCGGCATTGCAAAAGCATAGTATGCTTAAAAAGGTTCGTACTACATTGTTGTGCTAGCTCACCACATGCAATAACAGCAACATACTGTCCTTTATCATGTGTTTCGAGAAACACAGCAGGACATAATGGTATTATAAGACCGCGTTTCGGTTCCGGTGCGGTCCGTTGCCAACACAATAATCGTTTATTTCTCGAGCGAGAATGCAGGATCCTGCTGCTCCACCGGAAATGTGGCTGTGTCTTACATAAACCAGGTGGCCAGGAGACTCGATTCAAGGATCCTGGGGTTCCTACGTTTCGATACGCGTCCAGTCGATTGCATGGAAATTGTATTAACATAATAAGGTGCATTTATCCGCAAGTATGTTTTCTATTCGTATCCCTCGCTGGTGGTTGGTTTGAAATGAGTTTTTGCGTGTCCTTTCCCGTTCCGATGTCCACCGGACGAGACATAAATAGCCGCCACTGCCGGTCATAATTCGCGTCCAGCAGGAAGCGTTACAGGAAGCGTTATTTGTTTTTTCAGCGGTGGAGCGTGGATTTCTTGTGCGCCATTTACGCCGCCATCCACCTGACATTCATTGGTCATGGGGAACGCTAATGTGATGCCTGACAATGGAATTAATTTAATTACGCCACCATCACGAGACTGTTTGTGGTTTTCGGATGTGTTGCCGTCGGTTGTTCCTTCAAACGTTCTTTTAAGACCCTTCCTGGCATGTTTTATATCACCATGAGAATCCGTTTTCAATAAATTTTCCCCAATACAGCTAGGGACGGTTTTTGCCATCGTCTCTTAACATAGACGTTTTGTTTTTAAAAAGGCGATAAATAATATTTATTGTTCATACAAATCATTTGGAAGACGTTGTTTTCAAGAGTTGTCTTCAAGAAACAAGACTGCTAACGAGACTTTACATTTACTTAAAAACTTATGTGAATTTTAATCTATATTCTTTACAGGAAAGTCTTCACCAGATTTGTTTGCGAATTTAGCTTTGTCTCACATTTTCCCTGTAGCCTGATTTTCGTGCTTCAATCCCCCTGTCCCGTTGACCTTTCCCTGCCGTTTGTTAATCAACGGATTATCGCGGCGTGCAACGTTCTCCGAATCGATGGCCATCGGCCTGCGGGCAACTCCCACGTCCAGCGGGCGTTCTTGTGCGACAACTCTGATGAAATCGATGAAAAATCGAACGTCACCTATCGCGAACGCCGCTTAATGCCTTTAATATCTAAGTATCTTGTGCTGACACTGCAGCCGCTCGATCAATCGTCCGGTGAGAATAACGAACCCGCTCGTTTCGATTGACGCGCTCTCCCGTTGTCGTTTGTGTAAATCGATGAAAAGATGATTAATGACGCTGGCGAATGGAGGCAGAGGATTAAGCGTACGATAAGTGGGTGCATTATTTATATTTAAGGTTCAAGTTTAGTGGCGAGTGTATGAAGTTGAGTGCAAATCGGGGGGTTTTGTGTTATTTGTTTCAGAATAAATTACGCGAACTTAAAGTTGAGATTGTTTTTCGATCATAGCATTACTTTTATATAAAATTAAGCAACAGCACACAGATCACATTGCTTTTGAATGAAATTTACTGCCATTTTCTTTTTGTCCGCAAACAGCTAAAAATGATCACTGGATGGGCGAGGAAGTAATCCCCGATAAACTTAGCCTGATTAATGGTCCACTTATTCGGCACAGTTGATGCAAAAATCGACTCTTTGTCAACCTCTTAGCTGAGTTCCCTGGTTGAAGAGTGCCCTGAGAGTGCCTGCTTGAAGTAACAGAGATATTCCTACTATGTAACGCAATTTGTCTGATGAAATTGTCATTACGAAAAGTTAAAAAAACGTCACTTAAGACGACGCTCATGAAGATTCGTACTTGAGTCGCATGATATTGAGTCGAGATATTGATTGAATTCGGCTTGAACGATTGAGTTCGGTTGATACTTTATTACATTGTTATGAAAAATGGAATGATACCGATTGCGTTCCACTTACGTAACTGATTGCCACCCATAAATAAAGCTTTCCCAACATCCGCTCGATATATTCATCATCTAAGCACGCGGAAGCCGAATGACAGGAAGCGTTGCATATCACCCTCTCCGCAGAGCAAATGGGTTACCGAAAATCTCCGATTGATTGGTCCCAATCTTTTCCAGATTCTGATTCGTGGCACTTCTCGCAACTGCTTCCCCTTCGTCCGGAAGAAGTCGAAAGCTGTACGAGTTTTCGTGATCGATAATCTTCACCGTCACCCCCCCCCCGTGACAACTGGCACCGGAGAACCCGCGAGCAAACGGCGACCGATAGCAAAACTGCTTCCTTCTGCGTGTCTGCGTGTTGCGCGCGAACGAAACCTGCTGGTACCTGCAGGTCATCATACCGGGAAGTAGATACACAATATATTTATTTGTCTTTCGCCTATCGTATGGAAAGCGATCTTTTGCAGTTAGTACGCACCGACCCGTCCCTTGTGTTTATGGCTCATGTGTTGCTTTTTTAACAAGAACTGGGGGTGATAATGTTCTTGCGGACACAACTTCGAGACCGCATACCTAATTTCACCTTGAGGTGCGTATCGCTTTGTGATACCATACTAGCGCTATCGTTCTCTGCGTGTTTGAGAGTTCTGCATGGTTGACGCCCGTATTAACCTTGCGAGGTTTTACTTTTCGTTACCTGACGAATGGCGATTGTGTCAGTTCGAACTCAAAGCGACCTGTGATACTTGCACGAAGAAATGCTCCTATTTCCTGTTTAAAGAACTATTTGTATTTCAGAACCAGCATTTAACTTCATATCCTTTCCCTTGTGTGAGGAAATAATTCTCATTTTCCCCACCATACGTAACTGCTCCAGAACATCCGTATGATACAATATTATGAACCACTCGAAATGGAAATGTCGCACCGAGTGTTGGAATTATGTGGACGTTTGATTCTTTATTCTTTTGGGAGAACCGTACACACTCTCGGGCCGAAGCCGTTAGAAGGAAACTATAATTATGTTGTTAATTTCGACCGTCCAGTGCGTTGTTCTACCTGCTCTGCTCTGCTTTGTGGCGTTTGTTTTTCACGTTCACACCAACGCACCCGGCTGTATAATTTGTCTCATTAATTATGCATCTGACCGAGCCGCATTACATTATGCCCGATTTAGCTGCAGCGTAGTGTTTGTTTTTCAAATGATCATTTCATGGGTGGGTTGTGACTTACTCGATCGAAGGAACGTTCTGTTGTGGACCTTCGAGTCAGTATTGTTCTTGATGAAGCACTCACTTATGATTAACGCTCGTAAATAAAACACAGGAGATTGGATTGCACTACGCAATGTTTCCAACAGTAAAAATGACCATTACAACTCGACCAGTCCAAGCGAAAGTTGATAATAATCGTAAATCATTCTTAGAAAGGAGCCGCATGATGAGAGGATAACGTAATCTATGGTAATAATTGACCAATGCCGGAGGTCGAGTTAAGCGTTGACAGTTACAACCCTCCGCTCGTGATCAATATCAACATCATCACCATCGGCTGCTTGTGTTCGTCGTCGTTGTCGTCAGCCGGGTGAATTATTATGAGGTGAAACGAAGCCTAGGTTGTAGTTGTGTTGTTGGAAAGATAGGTCACTAGAACGTTTGATTGTGTGCAGTATGGACTGGATTATTGAGGTTGTTCTTGCAATAAGCTTTGCCAATTATTGACTTGAAGATTCAAACTTCATCTTCTCTTTGTCGTTTCAATCCAATTAATTCAGAGCCCTTTCATCAAACAACTCATTCGTTTTCCTCCAAACAAATCAGTTGACGAACAATCATAATCAAATTAATCGAATAAAATACACACTCTCATGAGTAACTTACCATATGATTAAGCTCAGCCGCAATGGCGTGAGTTCACACCGTATCCCTTCTGCGTAACACCTACTCTGGTTCGTTTGTTTATTTGCTTTGCTTACGAATTCCATGGAAAGGTCGAACCCAACCCGACGACGGTCCCGTTCGTTTGATATCGGATCAGTATCAAGAATGGCTTTTATCAAGCACAACACACCGAAAGTATTTTGCCGCAGGTGGTAGCCTTGCTTGGAATGTTTGTACTATGCATTTCATTCGAATTTTGGCTATTGGACTTACTTAGAGAACCTTTGAAGGTGGAAAGCAACGTGAAGCGCCGATTCATGGATTGTAACAAACAATAGATACACTCGTACACCGCATTATCTGCACGTAACACCGTGCTGTTTTTACATACTTCAACGTCCCCACGGCCGATGACGATAAATTATCTTTCACGCGAAGTAAATCCCAAACCCGACGTGAACGATTACAAACGAAACGAATGTGAATCTGACACAGCTATCTACCGGAGTCAGGTCGAGCGGATTTTGATTAGTGTCGTTGACCAGCGCGGTTTTTTGTTTGTCCCTTCGTCCTTCGTTCTTTCCGCTTCCACCGTTCGACCAACCGTGGTTGATCGCAAATGGCTATCCGCTGATAGTTTGTTCTGTGCGGCATGCCAGACATGCGTTGGGGAGATCAAATGGCGGTCCAAGTGTCGCCCCCTATTCTCCTTAACTTGAGCCAGATTAACAACCGGGTGTTGGCTGCTTTGAAATCTTCTTAACCCAAACTTGTTTAGCTTCAACGGCATCACTTTCATTAATCTTAAAATATTAAGAAAAGATTGTACGGTATAGTTGACCGATTACAACATGGAGTGGGGCTACTTCAATACGTGAACTATAAGAAGTTGAGGTTTCTTATATTAAAATGAAAGCTTAAAGATTGTGTTATTCGTTGTATGAAACTCCTAGAGGATTATTTAAATAAAATCTTCAAAAATGTGTGTTGAAAGTCTGAACAGATATACCAGCAGCTCTCCTTCTCTCTACTTCTCACTCTTCCTTTCCAACTTCGTCGTTGACTTATCTCTCTTCCCTGCTTTTGCCTTAAGGACCGCATGCCACTGTCCAGCTTCACTGAAACGAAACTAAAGATTTCAACGGCAGTGCGACGAAGAACCGACCAAGACTGCATTGATTTCGTCGCTTTCCGTGTCTTTCTTCTCGTTTCAACCCACTTTGAGGCTCGTGCTGGCGCTTGGTGGAGGAGACTGATATCAGTTCCTTATCGGCAGCCAGCACTTAAAGCAATAAATTACGGAAATTCTACCGCCCGCCAGTCGTCCGAGATCCAACCAACCGGGATTTATGAAATCATCCCGCTCTGTATTCTCCAATTAGAAGCTCAATCAACGCAGAAACCATTATCACTAGCTCCCTATCAAGAATGTACTTAAACATTCACAAAGAATGCACATAATCACTTATCATCCCACAGGAATGATTACAAAATATCTTATGGCCCTCTCCCACAAAGTGAGCGCACGCGAGAAGTGAACTAATTTATCTTCGATAGTCGCCATTATGCGTTCCTTACACGACCGTCCATGAGGTTGGTACAAGCTCCGACTGGCTGAGCTGCTCCTCTTCCGTAGAACATTCAATGTATTCTTCTGCTGTGGACCTTCTCTTTTCCTCAAGTAAGAGTTACTATTGAGCAATCGTACCTTATCCATCGTCTCCTCCTTAATCAACTGGCAAAGAGAAGGAACTCCCGTACTTTCTCGCAACACATACCTGGACCTATGGACGTGAAGAAAGCGAGACACTGGCGGGTTTTATTTATTTTATTTTCTTGTTTTACTCCCCTGACCACGGTCCGCCGAATCGGCAGCGAGAGTTCATCTGTGCCATTCCGCCACCGATAGCACCGAACCGACCGGACGGCTAATCTACGATCCGCCGAAACGAAAAATGGCTGTTTTTCGACAATTTTTTGGCCCGGTTTTTGGCGGCACAGCTCAGATTGGAGTGAAATGATTGAGCGGGATGCCCGGGGGCCGTCTTTTCTGCTCAACACACTATCAGTACCCGAACTACATTTCTTTTCCGCGCTTAGTAAATCATTCTTAGAAAGGAGCCGCATGATGAGAGGATAACGTAATCTATGGTAATAATTGACCTAAACAGTTCTTGAAGTACTTGTTTAACGTCCAATACAAACGCCTTACAATGGAAAAGCCCTTTTTTATCTGTTTCTACCCCATCGGAGAGTTTAGTCACAACAGTATGTGATGTTACGAGGGTATTAACACTAATCTAATATTATTTATTAACTTTATGCAGTCATTATTGGTTATTAGTCTAAATTTATTTTCTCGAATGAGAGTATAACTCCAGAGCAGTTATTTTTAATTTCTTATTGTAACATATTACAAAACAACTCACTTACAAGCTTATAAAAAGCAAGAGACACTTTTTCAAGCAAGAAATGCAAGAAAACTCTTTCTACGATTGTAACTCAATTCAATGTTTTGCAAAGATAATACTCGAAGCCATTATCGCCATTTCATTGCCTGTTTTCGTCATGTTTTGGGTCTGAAATGTCGCACCGAGTGTTGGAATTATGTGGACGTTTGATTCTTTATCTGTCAACCGAGCTGAAAATTGCATTAAAGGATCCTCCGGCTGAGGAAACATTGCTCATGCAAGCCACCACACCCGAGTGGGTGACACAAGTATCGCATAAACAATAACCCGACCGTGCACAGAAAGGCAACGGAAACTCAAGCATGAAGCTAAATCGCGTCAGAATAACTCAATTCAATGTTTTGCAAAGATAATACTCGAAGCCATTATCGCCATTTCATTGCCTGTTTTCGTCATGTTTTGGGTCATCTCATCAACAACTCAACCGTGCCAACGTTCCATGTACTTTCATCCGGCTCGGTGTGTCAATTTACTGCAATTTTATTGTCGAATGTGATCCTATCGACAAGCGCGACGAGAAGAAGACGGCAAGTCGGAACGAGCAACGCCGTAAGATCGTCATCGGCGATCGCGACCGTTGAAGAGGATGTCCAACATGGTATAAGTAGCGTAATGCTCACAATACTCGCCACACCGACCGTTAACTGTTAGCAAAGTCTGTCGACACAATCGAACTCATCGGCCCATCGGCCTGGTCGTCCTGGTCCCGGGCCGTCCCAGGTCTCGCCAAACCACGCGTTCGATCACTGCGTCGCGATAAACCTAATGGATCGCGAGCATACGATCTAAAGTGGTTTTATTTATTTTATTTTCTTGTTTTACTCCCCTGACCACGGTCCGCCGAATCGGCAGCGAGAGTTCATCTGTGCCATTCTTCTTTTGGGAGAACCGTACACACTCTCGGGCCGAAGCCGTTAGAAGGAAACTATAATTATGTTGTTAATTTCGACCGTCCAATGCGTTGTTCTACCTGCTCTGCTCTGCTCTGCTTTATGGCGTTTGTTTTTCACGTTCACACCAACGCACCCGGCTGTATAATTTGTCTCATTAATTATGCATCTGCCCGGGCCGCATTACATTATGCCCGATTTAGCTGCAGCGTAGTGTTTGTTTTTCAAATGATCATTTCATGGGTGGGTTATGTTGTGGACCTTCGAGTCAGTATTGTTCTTGATGAAGCACTCACTTATGATTAACGCTCGTAAATAAAACACCGGAGATTGGATTGCACTACGCAATGTTTCCAACAGTAAAATGACCATTACAACTCGACCAGTCCAAGCAAAAGTTGATAATAATCGTAAATCATTCTTAGAAAGGAGCCGCATGATGAGAGGATAACGTAATCTATGGTAATAATTGACCTTCCACCGAGCCTTTCCCAGATGCCTATCATTCTATCCAAATTTAATCGATCAGGGAAATTAATGGTGTTAATATGACGGACAGCTGCAATGTTCGTGTGCGAGTTCGAGTCGCCCTGGGCCTAAACTCATTATGCTGTTTACATTATGAATTAGGCTGCTATTTGAGCAACACTGGCGTTGGGAAACCCAAGCGCTGGCGTCGTGTTTAGATTGATGATGCCCGATTAGGAATACCGGAGGTCGAGTTAAGCGTTGACAGTTACAACCCTCTGCTCGTGATCAATATCAACATCATCACCATCGGCTGCTTGTGTTCGTCGTCGTTGTCGTCAGCCGGGTGAATTAGTATGAGGTGAAACGAAGCTTAGGTTGTAGTTGTGTTGTTGGAAAGATAGGTCATTAGAACGGTTGATTGTGTGCAGTATGGACAGGACTATTGACTTTGTTGTTAGAATAAGCCTTGCCAATTATTGACTTGAAGATTATCATCGATCGTGAATATTTCACTAAAATCTCTACAATTTCAAATCAAACTTACTCTTCTCTTTGTCGTTTCAATCCAATTAATTCCGGGCCCTTTCATCAAGCAATTCATTCATTTTCCTCCAAGCAAATCAGCTGACGAACAATCATAATCAAATTAATCGAATAAAATACACACTCTCATGAGTAATTTACCATATGATTAGGCTCAACCGCAGTGGCGTGAGTTCACACCATATCCCTCCTGCGTAACACCTACTCGGGTTCGTTTGTTTATTTGCTTTGCTTACGAATTCCATGGAAAGGTCGAACCCAACCCGACGACGGTCCCGTTCGTTTGATATAGCATGAAGCTAAATCGCGTCAGAATTCATCCGACTGTCTCCGCTGTCTCTTCCGGCGGATGGGATAAACTGGACTTATCCGATTCTTGCTGGCAGTGAACCTAGGAAAGAGTTAAAAAGCATAAAAACATATCACCCCGAGCCGAGAAGTCCGGACCCGGTTGCAGAAGATAATGCTAATCGCCTCCGTGACAAGCGAGGTGGAGAAACTCATTCGAAATACTACACAATCCAATCCGGGAAAGTGTCACGCTCGTATGAAAATGTGTTGATTGTTTCGAGCGTCAGGAATAGGACGCTTACCGTGAAGTGAGTGAAAGAGCGCATTGTTGTATGCAGAAGAACAATACTAGCTTAAATTGCGTTGTTAGTCAATATAAGTGGTTCATATAACTTCAACAACAAAGATTACAGGGAATCGTTATGACTCGATGGTTTGTCCTAATTGTCACCACCGATGCAAACCTCAAATCATTCCCAGATATTGATCTACATACGAGAATGATCATACGTTATTCAAACACGAAACAAATCATTTGTACCTTACACGTGAGGTCTTTATTAGTCAAGAGAAACAGCTTACAATCATCCATAATTACCTCAAAAAAGCTCGGAAAATCCGTAGACAAACGGTGTCCACCGAGCCTTTCCCAGATGCCTATCATTCTATCCAAATTTAATCGATCAGGGAAATTAATGGTGTTAATATGACGGACTCCGTGACAACTGGCACCGGAGAACCCGCGAGCAAACGGCGACCGATAGCAAAACTGCTTCCTTCTGCGTGTCTGCGTGTTGGGCGCGAACGAAACCTGCTGGTACCTGCGGGTCATCATACCGGGAAGTAGATACACAATATATTTATTTGTCTTTCGTCTATCGTATGGAGAGCAATCTTTTGCAGTTAGTACGCACCGATCCGTCCCTTGTGTTTATGGCTCATGTGTCGCTTTTTTAACAAGAACAGGGGGTGATAATGTTCTTGCGGACACAACTTCGAGACCGCATACCTAATTTCACCTTGAAGTGCGTATCGCTTTGTGATACAATACTAGCGCTATCGTTCTCTGCGGTTTTAAGAGTTCTGCATGGTTGACGCCCGTATTAACCTGGCGAGGGTTTAAATTTTATTACCTGAACTGACGAATGGCGTTTGTGTCAGTTCCAACTCAAAGCGACCTGCTGCTACAAGGCAAGTTATCATTACACAAAGAAGTGCTCCTATTTCCTTTTTAAAGAACTATTTGTGTTTCAGAATCAGCATTTTGCTTCATATCCTTTTCCTTGTAGAAGGAAATAATTCTCATTTTCCCCACCATACGTAACTGCTCCAGAACAGCCGTATGATACAATATTATGAACCACTCGAAATGGAAATGTCGCACCGAGTGTTGGAATTATGTGGACGTTTGATTCTTTAGCACACGCTCAACACCGGAACGGGGCGCACTGTAGACGTTTGGGATATTATTCCGTGCTCCAAACTAGTTTCACCGGAAGCAGTCGTTGTTCTGCTATCAAGATGGAGGTGGCAGCAGCTCGGTGCATAAATTTCGCCAGCATAACGCAATAACACTACCACACTCCGTCCAGATGGAGTGTCTCCTAAATACCACCCGACCATTTCCATCCTTGCGCTTGCCGTGGCAACACACTTCGCGCCGTACTTCGCGTCATTATTTTCCAACTGCAGCTTCGGAACGGCGATAAGTCTTTCGGGTGCTGTACGGTGCCTCCAAATGCTATCTGTTGCGCGGTTCCGTTGTCATTTCCTTGATACTTCCCGTGACAACTGGCACCGGAGAACCCGCGAGCAAACGGCGACCGATAGCAAAACTGCTTCCTTCTGCGTGTCTGCGTGTTGTCTCGCGGGTGGTGAAAGACGGCGCTAAAAGGCTGAAGTGATCCTCAGAATCGTGGTATCGTGAAGATTTCCTGCCGTCTGGGTAGGAAAGGATTCGTTTAGGTGGGCTGAAGAAACGTTGCGAAATCTGACCAATCATCCTGGTGCATCAGGATCTCCCACCCAGTCTCAGTCAAGCATCACTCTGTACTACGATTTTCACTTCTTCCTAATGCATCCTGCTTATCATCTCCTCAAACACTGTGCAGGAGATTTTTTGTTTTCTCTCTCCGATATCCTGGTGCTCGCCCGGTATTTCTTGATCACAATTGCGCCAAACGGACCACCAGGAAAGTTGGCACTTGTGCCGGTGCTGATAAAAAGGCAAAGACTCATGGCAGGAATACATGTCCGCAGCCGTTTTATCGCGTTTGCAGTCGAACAAATCTTCCACGATGCAGTTTCGTTATAAATTGTGTGATACCGAATTTTATAAATAATATTTAACGTCAACTCACAGGCACCGGGATGTCCCTATCTCGTGAGGATAGAGCAGCATCCCAGCTCTCCGGACGGTTGTGGTTGCGGTAACGTTTGACGCGTGTTCACAACCAATCCGGAATCCGATTTGGGTGCGATGCAATGGCTGTGGTTGCGTGGCAAGGGCTCCGGGATGTTCGGTATCAGTTCGAATGCACAGCCTTTTGCTTGAAGCAACCACTTTTTCCTTCCCGACCAGAACGTCGTTCTTGTGCGGGGACTCGTTTTCCATCCAAAGTGAACCAACTTTCGTCAAGGAAGTGAGTTCTTTCGAACTTCTCGTGCTCCACTGGATCTCGGAGCCAATGGTTTCCTGTTTCGCCACGAACCCAACCGGCTGACAAGGCTGCACTGGAGCTATCACCCCGCACTGATAGCCGTTCCTAGCGCCGCTCGGGAAAGGGGACGATGTGCATTTCAAGAAAACTGGATGCTACCGTTTCGATGAGATCCTCTTTCGAGATTGATGAGACTTCACTATACAATCCAAGGAGGCTGGAATAATTTCACTCTAAAAATAGCCACAGACGTGTGCAAGTTACTGATTACACCACCAAAACGGTGTAATATTAAAAACGGCTACCATTTATCGAGCCCGGAATAAATGGCAATAATCCGACGCCAACTTTCGCCCGATAATGGAGTGTCAAAATCCGAACCTATCGAACGTCTTCATCATTATGCAAACACCATCCGAATGGTGGACGATATCCCGACATCCCTGTCGGCTTCTGGCAACGGGAACCACCGGGAAAGCACTCGATCGTCGAACGACGATCGAACGACCGTGTCCGGGACCGGAAATGGGAAAACTGTCGCACGCCGGTTTCGTCGAAAGTCATGCATTTTTCAATCCCACCCCACCCCGGTGGACAAAAATCTTTCCGAATATTATTACGACAACGGAAATAAAATGTCGTCGTTTATCGTGTTCCCGTTGGTTTGGCTGCCTGGGAGTCGGGAAGAGGTCCCGAATGGAACCGAGCGAGAACCGTGATGTCGGATTAGGTGTCCTTCTTTATGCTCACTACTGCTGCTGCAATGGTGCTCGTGCTGTTTAGACGCAACC